>JAHZNC010007153.1:0-34973 GCA_027744095.1 Zhuqinia jingwanae | reverse complement strand
AAAATGCTTTTACTCTTTTATATGGACAAGGCATTCGCCATATTGCTCAGCAATGTGACAGCTGAGAGAAAAACTATATATACACCAAACACATAGCCATATATACTATTCTATCTGCGGCTGTTATATATTATATTTTTTTGCTCCTCTTGGTTGTGCTCCTCTCTCTCTCTCTCTCTCTCTAGACAACGAGTAACGGCAGAAAGTAATTCAAGTGATGTATATAAATTTTGTTGGATCATCATGGATGGATGGATGTGGAAGAGAGGAGAAAAACGAGGACGACGACTAAGCATATGATATGTACATATTATGCTGCTGCTGCTCCTCCTCCTCCTTTTTTCCTAATAATAATATGCTGCTAACAACCCTTTACCTGATAGCAACCAAAATATCTTTTTTTTGTCTTGATGCTTTATACTGCTACCGCTGCTGATGCTGTTTCTTTTTAAAAAGAATTGTATGAAATTCTTCAAAAAAAAAAAGAAAGAAAAGAAAATGGACAATAACTCTACTCTATCTCTCTCTTGTGTAAGTTGAATAGTTTTCTCTTTTTCTTTTTTTCTTGTTGAGGTAGCACAAGAGTGGTAGTCTGATGATGATCATGATGATAATGATGATGACGAGGAGGATGATGTAAGTGATCTCATGAATTTTTTGGTGCGTGTACGAACGATAAAAAAGAGTCACATCATCATCATCATCATCATCACCGTTTTCTTCTTCTTCTTCATCATCTCCATCATCTTCATCCATTCCCCATATCAATTAAGGAATTGCACTGCATCAGCAGAGTAGTAGGATAGTAGCATATCAACCAAAGACTGCTGCTTTGCTGCTGAATTCACATTATTAAAGGGAAAAAAAGAAAAGAGAGGAAGAAAAAAAAATTGTAATTAGTATGCCATCCTATGCACGGTCATTGTGTCTGTGTATGTGTGTATGTGTGTGGGTGGTTGGTTGGTTTGGATGATGATGATGATGGCTGATGGGACGACTATACAAAGCTATACCACCTATCTCCGTATTTCTCACAATGGTCATGATGATCACGATCATGGTAGTGATGCTTTTGCAAGTTACATTCACCACTGCAGCAACATCACATAACTATCATTGTGGTTGAGTTACTATTTTGTCGGTAGAGAAGAGAGAGAGAGAAAGCTTGTGCGGTAGTTTCGAGAACATAGAAAATGAAAGAAATGCTGACTGTAATTTAATTTAATTTTAGTTTCAGTCAGAAAAAGGGGAAAGCAAAAAAAAAACACAGACACACACACAAAGACAGAGAGAGAAAAAAAATCTTCAATTGAATCTTGTTGATATGTAAAAAAAAGTCAGGTTTTGAAAGAGAGAATTAGGTAAAAAAAATAATTGTAAAATAATAATTTGTAAATGAGAGAGAAGGGGAAAATAGATTGGCTTGGTTTATAAGATTTTTTTGGGAATCACAGAATTATTTTATTTTTTGCATAAAGACCACGTCATCATATTATTACCATGTCTACTTTACTGTTTTAGGAAACCACATTTTTTTCCTTCATGTTTGTCAGTTTTAAGTGCATTAAAGTTACAGGTATTTTTTTTGTATTTTGCTACTTGGTTATTTCAGGTTTGAAAAAAAAGTTTGTTCTGCTGTCATAAGTCAACTTGATATTTTTTGAGCTACACACACACAGGCACACTTGAAATAAATTACATGTTTTGACAAAATTAACTAACGAGTTTTTTTTGTAACTTTTCAAGAGGCTTTATGACATGGTTCATGTACTCTTTTTAAGAAAAAAATTTAAAGGTTGATTGCACCACCACCATGCTGTATTTTTTTAGTAGCTTGATGCCAAAAATTTGTCAAGTATTTTTATTACACAAATCATGCAGAAAACTTTTTTCATGCTGGTAATCTTTTTAAAAGAAAATTTAATAAAAAACATAACCAAATATATTTTTTGTAAACATTTATTATTCATCGAGTCGGAAAATAGGGAATTGAATTGAGATTCGAAATTATTTTAATTGATTTTTTCCATCAAATTTAGCTTACTCGATTTTAAAAAAAAATCTTATTTTCAATTAAAGTTGAAAAAAAATTATTTCATTTGATTTTTTTTTGTGTTTTTGTCTTTCAGTCTCACATGACATGTAACCTGACAACTTGTGAATTTCTTGATCCTTACAAATTTAACTAGTCATTGAATAAAATTGAGAGGGAACTTAAATTTCACTTGAAAAAATACCTAAAAAATTATTAAGTGGTACAATGTGTGTGGATGCTTTTGCTTGTCTTACTATCCAGCTTACCGTCAGCAAAAATATTTTCTCGCGTTGTCAAAAAAAATTTACAAAATTTTTCTTCTTCAAAGACTCTCTCTCTATCACTTCCCCACTCAGCATCATCATCACCAATGCCACAAAAATATGCTACTTCTCAAAGCTGAGATTAATTTCGTTGTCAGAATATTTTACTTTTTTTTTAGTTTTTTTTTGACAAAAAAAATCTACTAATAAAATAAAAGGAGTAAAAAAAGTTTGATGTTTATGGTTTAGACGATGATACTAGTTTGTTTTTAAACGGATGGGAGTAATGAAGATGGCGTGTGTGTTAGAGAGAGGGAGGGAGAGAGTATAATGTCTAGGAAGTCTAGTAGTAGTTGGCGTATTTACAACCGATTTATTACGTGGATCGTGGATTTTATTATGGAATAAATGGGAAACGTTCAGATAGTTGATAGAGAACAAAAAATAATACTACGATGAAAAGGGTAAATTGATGATAATGCGAGAAAACGAGAGAGAGAGAGAGAGTGCCTTGTAGTCAACTCAGTTTATAAACTAGATAGTGTGTGTGTGTGTGTATGTGTGTGTGCATAAAGAGAAGCCATAATAACATGAAAGGCAATCCAGCAAAAATATTCTCGATCAGCAGAAAAAAATATTGTATAAAGAGTTTTTTTTAGTAAGTAGAGAGGCAAAATAAAATTGGATCGGATAACTATTATAAGCCTCGTTTTCTTTCTCTCTCTCTCTCTCCGCTGCCGTTACAATATTTTTTTGCGCATTCATAAGAATAATAATAATAGCAATAATAATAACTCCATCTTGTTGTGTTTCTCAACTAAAATCAGTTTCTTAAGATGAATACATTCTCATTCACTACACTTGGTTTATTTTTTTATTTTTGCAAAAAAAAAAGGAAAAGAAGAGCGGAGCTGCAGCAGTATATCAGCAGCAACAGCAGCAGCATTTTCTAGTAAGGATTCTTATTGTTTTTTTTGGGAGAGATGATTTTGTAGGTAGGTATATTCATTTTGGTGCAGGAGGAGAAGCAGGTAATATAATATTTTTTTTAGCATAATAAATGAAAGGAAAATTGTGGAGATTGGACTGGGAGAATTGACGATTCTACTTATCCGATGGGAAATTGGTCCCTTGACAGCAGAAGCACACAGTAATAGCAATGAAGAGAAAAAAGGCGGACAGAATATAGGACTAGCATTTTTTTGTACCGCTGATCTTCGTATTTTTTATTTTTATTATAATATATACACTGCTACTACAGCTACTACTGCTATATTGCTGCTGATGTTGTTGTTATTGGTATTAAGATTTTTTTGTCTTGGATTTCATATTTTGAAAGGAAAGGGATGAGATTGATAATAACATGACAGAAGAACGTCAGAGATGTATGCATGTGCGTGCATTTTGGACAAGTGGACTGGTTTATATAAATATATATATATACTTATATATATTTTAGGTAGGTATATGATGAGTATATTTTGTACAATCCAGAGAGAATAGAGAGAGAGAGAGAGAGAGAGAGAGGATCCACTAACACAATCCAATTATGGTGATGATCCAGTACGACGACTACATAGAGAGGCACACACACACACACCGCGAATTCGTCATCATCATACCATACATTATCCTACAAAGTCTTGCTTCTTGTGTGTGTCTGTGTGTGTGTGTGTGTGTGTGTGCCATGCAATATTCTATCATATCATCATCATATTTCTTGCCTGTTTAAAATTTCATTTTCTATTTACCATCATCATCGTCAGAGACTTGATGCAGAAGGAGATGGAAGAGGAACAGTGTTTTTTGTCCTTTGAATAGATGGTTTGTTGGCTGATTGCTAAAGCTACTACTACTATTTGCTGTAACAACAAGACTAGTTGTCAAATTTCAGAGATATATGAATTTGTAATGAGCAGAAGAAATGAGCTAAACAAGTTGAATAAAATCCAGCATCAATAATCACCAACACACAAACAGCAGAGCTTTGTGCAGACGAGAGACTGTTAACTCGCAATAAAAAAGGCTTGCTTTTGCTGCTGCTTTTGCTTCTCCTTCAAATCTCAATATGGGCTGGCGTAGTAGTAGTAGTAGTAGCAATGTGCACAATGGCCATACTTATTGTAACAACAGATTTGATACAAGTTTCGAGAATATTATTATAATGATGATGAGTACAAGAAGGGAAAATAATGGATTTCTTAGAATTGGACTAATCAATCAAATGAGCAATCACATATACATAATAGTAATAATGTTGCATGCTATACTAAAATGTATGTATAGTTAGGCAATTTTAATAGTATTCAGAGAACTCTCCAGAGAAAAGGAAGAGGACAACATGGGAAAACATACTACTTATTGGGTAACTATAATTTTTTTTTTAGCAAACCTGGAGACTGAGAGTTGTGGACTAATAATAATAATGGTCAGGAATATTTCATATAGATTACCATGACTACACACGATAGTGTTTAGCATAATTGCCAATCGCCATAAATTGTTCTGCATTGCACACCAAAATGAAAATGTGTTTTTCCTTAAACGCACAAACACACACACACACGCATGCAATCCTTGTGTAGTATTTAGGTACATGGATGGAGAACATTTAACATATTTCTTACGAAGTTTCTGTGTGTGTGTGTGTGTGTGTGTGTGTAGTAATAATAATCAAACTTTGTTAATTAATCTTGTCCAGTAAGCAGTAATACAGATAGTTGTATATTATGACAGTAGCAAAATGCAAATGGGAAAAGTTGTGCATTGGAAAAGTAAACGGGATTTAGTAATAGTAATAATAATAATAGCAATAATATCACACGAAAATTTTGGTGTGGTGTGCAAGTCAAGTGGGAGAAGAATAATAATAAAATAATATTATTTCAGTATTATGATGACTTGATATTGTGATGCCAATTACGCGTAAATATTTATATAATAACAATAATGATGATGATAGTAATAATAGTAAATAATGGTGTTGTAGTAGTATTCATCCATCATCACATGACTTTTTTTGTTTGGCTGGATGGAAGCAGCAGCTGCCATTCTCAATTGAGCAGTGCTACAGATACTCGCATAAATAGGCAGACCCTGATCCTGATCATCATCATCATCATCCTCCTCCTCCTGATGTTTTATGGATGCAATTTATCATTAGACACTAAATTGATCATTTTATTTAGTTGGCTTGCAGCTAGTACAACTCTTGTTGAACATTACCACTACCACCACCATCTCCATTACTACAAAAACGGTAAAGAGTAATCAAGTCATTTTTATAAATTATATATATATTTTTTTCATTCATTCCATAAAATAAAATATCATCATCTACTTCAATGATTTTTTTTTATCAAGAGAGGCAGTCACTCACTTTTAGTTGCTACTTATCTTTCTTGGCTCTCCCTCTCTCTCTCTCTGGTGAAGACCATTCAATAGTATTTTTTTCTGTAAGAACATTACAAAAAAATGGATTGACTCTTTTTTTCTTCGTTCTTTGCAGAATTTTTTTTTAGATAATAATACTTTCATGTTTTAACTTTGTGCTAGTCCTCTCAAGAAAGAGAGAGAGAGAGAGAGAGAGAGAGAGGATACATATATATTTATGGCTTTTATTCTTATCGCACCTCTCTCTCAAAAAAATATCCTCTCCCTTGTCACCATATACTACATGATATCATCCTTCTTCTTTCTTAGCTAACTCTTCAGTTGAACAACAAGTTGACTCATCATCACGACAACGACAAAGTCATCAAAAAATATTATATATATTTTTGTTAGTACAAGTACCAGTTACGTTGCTGTGCTGCTGCGCAATACTTGCTTGTTATTTATTACATTTTATTTTGGCTATGCTACTGCTACTGCTGTCATTTTTTCCCCTTATCACCAAACTGCTACTACCATCACTCAACTCACACACATACAATATTAATTAATCGTTGTCTCTCTCCATTAAAAAAATTTTGAAGGAGAAGAAGAAGAGGTTGACATGACACGCTGACATTCCTTTTCATTATTCAGCATCTCAGTTTCTTGGACTTTCTTGTCATTAAAAAAATGGATGTGTGCATGTATGTATAAATGTAATCCAGGACGCAAGACAAAAATATGTGGACATGGGTCGTTGTCGTAAGTCGTAATAATAATCGTATCAAGAAAAAAAAACTCCAATATTGTCACACTTGTGCCTTTGACATTGACACCATCGACAAACCCCTGCCACTTCAATACCAACCATAACAGCAACGTTTTATTTTTTATCTGCTTCCTTCTTATCATTTTTACAAGAACATGCATAATATTTTAATAGGTACACACGAACAAAATAAAATGAATTTCATTTTTTTCACAATTTGTCAATCATTAAGTTGTCCTCTAACTGTTGTTTTTTTTTGTTAAATAAGTTATTATTAGAAATACTTGAAATGCGACACTTTATTTCTCCATCATTATTTTTTACATCCAGTTATTATTTATTACTATTTATCATGAATATTGTACATGGTTGTTAAATGAGAAGTTATCTTTCCTTTTTTTATTATCATGTATTTTTTCCTCTCTATGCATTCCTTTTTCAGTTTAGGACAATGAGTCAGCTTTCCACAAAACTTGTGTGGCAGAAGTAGCAGCAGCAATAGAAAAAAAGGGTCATCTCATTATTATCAGCAAAAACTGGCAAATGCAGAGCACATGATTTTGAATGTTATTTTTTTGTGCTACATGCAAAATAATGTGTCATATTTGTAAATTAATTAATGTATTCGTTTTTATCATCATCATCAACATATCACAGGATTGAATATTACTAGGCTGCGACATTATTTGAGTAGGTATGTAGTGTCGTTGAAAAGAATTTCTTTGTTGTTGATGCTTCTGCTCCTGCTGCTGCTGCTGCTGGTGTTTTGCCTGATGTTTCCAATGAAAACTTGTCTATATATATTGACAGGAGGAAAACGTTTAGAGGAGAAGAAGAGCACTTGTGTGTTTTTTTTGTATGTGAGGGAATAAAGGATCATTTTTATTTTGCTGGTGGCTCGGTTGCTGTTGCTGGTGACGAGAGATGGATAACAATTAACAATAATATTTAGGTTTTTTGATGAATGAATGTATGTACTGTTTGGTCGCTTTGCTGCTGCTGCTGCTGCTGCTGCTGCTGTTTGAGTGGCATTATTATTGTATGTAGGCCACAGAAGAAAAGGATCGTCGTAATGAGTAGCACAAATGTATGTACATTTTTACTCTACATAATATTACGTGTCTCCTCTTCTACCCATCTCCTCCTCAATAGAAACCATAGAACATATAGGACTATATTACAACAACAGCAGCAACAGCAGCAGAGCAGTTTCCATTAATATGCATTGTTGTCAATTGTTGTAAAAAAAGGTGTTAACACTTGAAAATGTGTATGTACGCCTCGATGGTTTTCAATGAACGGAAAAGGTCTCTTTCTCTCTCTCTCTCTCTCTTTGCCTTCCAGAGTTTTTTTGGCCTGAGCTATCAACATGCATATTTGATACGGTTCTGGGTTTGCTCCGCTGTTTTTCCTCAACAATCATCCTCATATCTCTCTCTCTCTTTCAGCTATTCTTTCATTTATCCATGTGGAAATGACAGAGTGGGTCCTTCACAATGACACGAACGAAAAAAAGGATTTTATTTATTCTCCGCTAATTGTGTCCTCATCAACACCTCAGTAATGTGTTTCGTTTTAGTAGTAGTGCTCAGAAGCCAGTTTTTCGTGCATGTGTTTGTGTTGTGTTTTGTATGTGGAAAGGAAAGATTCCCCACTTATTATTATTTTTTCATCCATTCATCCGGAGTTTTACCAACCAACACCAGCGGGACATTTTTTTTTAGTTCCCGGCTAGAAAAAAAAATATATATCGAAACAATTCTTCATCATCATCACATCGTCATTATCACACGCAATGTTGTTCTTTCTTTTTATATTATTCCATATTCCATTATGTTTAGTAGTTTGATACTCTGCTGCTGCTACTGCTACTACTGTTGCTGGTTTGGTTATTGTTATTAACATGATGATATTTCATCCATATGGCTACTGTTAATGCATGCACGCACCAATGCACTCTCACCCGTCGTGTCATCATCGTCATCATCATCATCCTTTTTCCTGAAAATGCGTAGCAATCATAATAATAGTACACTCTGTCGTCATCCCAGTTTTTATCAGTATACCTTATCATAATCTTCATTTAACCGGCGATGTATATCAGCTGCTATTACATTTCCAGTCACTCTCTTGCGCCAGACATTCTCATTCATTCACTTTTAAACAAAAAAATCCTTACCACAAAAATAACAGTAATAAATAGATTGAACCGACCAACAACAAAAAAAATAACACACGGAAGCTAAACAATATAGTAACCTAAAGTAAGCTTCTTCTTTTTTTTACTTGGAAACAAGCTCGGGGATCTGAAATAAGTGCAAAATGGAAACAGTCATATTATTATTATTATTATTAACTTGAATGATTCAGCACCATTTCACATTTTTCCCCTTCAACTTAACCAGCATATTTTATTTTATTTTTCCAGGGAATTATCTAAATATAATAGTTAATAGAAGTAGCATAACATTTTTCCCACTTAAATAAAAACTAAGATTTTTTTTTCGGTTTTTTTGTTTGGTTGACGACCACGAGAAAGTAGTTAAACATGTGGACTACTGGTGAGGGGTTTCCAGTTTTGGAAAACATGAAGGGGTTAAAAAAACCTGGACAAATGCTTACAACTTGTACCAACGCCATATTTTATATATATTTCAAATGAATGGTACTACCCATTCAGAAAGAAACCGAATTCAAATTTTTATTTTAAATGACTTTTTTTTGTTCCCGGAAAAAATCAAAATGTTTTCATGGAAAAGACTCTGCATGGTAGCTAAAGAAGAATAAGAGAAAAAACGTCCAAAGCCCTCTCCTGGTTCTCTCTGTTTTGTGTACTGTGTGTGTGTGTGTGCTTTAATGGACATGTTTATATATTACTATTATTATTATTATTACACTCACAGTTTGAGAGGGCCCTTTTTGCTGAGTAAAATGGATATAAGAATGAGAAAATAATGTAATAAAAGTTTATTTTATCATTATTATCCTGCAAACAAAAGAGGTGTAAAAAGCTATGAGCACCACCACCAACACCAACACCACATTTTCAAACGGGAAAAGAGAAGAGAGAGAGAGAGAGTAGACTGTAGAGCTTGTGTGTATATGGGTATATAATATTATAGTGGAGTAAAGTAATAAATGTAAACACCATGAACCCCATCCATTTTAATTAGAACTGTCAAAAAGTGTAAATTAGATTTCGCGGCCTTGACTTATTCCTCCTCCTCCTCCTCGCGTAGTAGTAGTAGTAGTAGTAGTGTTGCTGCTGCTCCTTATTTTCCCAATCATTTTGTTCTGTCTTTCTCTCTCACATTCTCTCTGATCATTATCATTATTTCATTGTATTTGTTTGTTGAAGGAAGAGAGAGCGACAGAGCAAAAGAGAGAGAGAGAGAAGGAACGGAACAACTTAATGAATGAGCAAAACTCCCGTGTTGACTGGATAAAAGAACAAGTTTACTTAAACTATTACTACCGCTATTGCTCTACTCCTGCCTGCTCCCATCATCCCATATCAGTCAAAACATATATATATGTATACGTTTGTTGTACTTTCATTTTATTTTATTTTTATTATTTCACAACACTATTTATTGTTTGAAATACTACTTCTCTATACACAGTTGTGTGAGTGTTATTATAATTATAATTATTTTATTAGGCTAGTATTGTTTCTCATTGTGTGAGAGGGAAGCAGGGAATACATCAAATAAAAAATTAGAATGTAAACAGCAGAAAAAGAAAATTTTGGTTTATTTACAATATCTATAAAAGGCTATCCTTCCATCTTTCTCGTGGACAGTATCCTGCCGTGTTTTCTTTTCAACACAGGAAGCAACACACAGAGAGTCAGCCAGCCAGGCTCCCGATCAACCCAACCCTACACAACAACAAAAATAACTATACCAGTACCGCTAGCACACAAACAATATTTTTTTTAAACTTCTGAGTATTTTTATATTACATATGAAGGCGCCTTCATCCTCCACCACCACTACTACCACCTCCACTTTGAGTCCACCTCCGTCTCCTCCTTCTAAAAAAATAATATGTATAATATACACTAAAAAATAATATTATATTATATTTCTTCGGGGTTCTTGAACAACAACAGCTCTGCAGCAGCAAAAAATATATATTTATTATTTTTTTTAAATATTTTTTTAAACCCCATTTAGATAAATAGAGTTGCAATATATATATTTTTTCTTTTTCATGTCCATTTTGTCGAAATGGCATGCTTGCCTGTCCCTTTTATTGCTTCATTACTTTTTTTCTTTTCCACTTAATTATATTTCTTGTTCCTTCTCAAGAAAAAGGGTAAAATACTACTAAAAACCAATTTGCGTTTTGTTTTCCTCTTCCGTGTGTGCTTTGTTCAAGTGTGGCACCGATAAAGTCAGAGAAAAAGAGAGAGAGAGAGAGAGTGAGCTTGTGTGTGTGCCACACACTCTTTTTGCTTTATTACTTTACACATAACAAACATTTCTAGATATACATTTTTTTGCATGCATGTCGCAGTTTTGAACAGGGAAAGTACAAAATACACATTTGATGAAGAAAACTGCAATGGAGATTTAATGGGATTATGGGACGGTGATTCGCTATTTGCGTGCCTTGTACGCCAAAAAAAACTCCGATGCCATCACAAAAAAAAATTAAATGTATGAATGTATAAATATATAACACATGTACTATAATATGTGTATATTGTGTGTGTGTGTGCAATTTCCCATAAAACTCGTATTCTCTCCATCTCTCACCACCACGACACACTCAAAAGCACACACACGGGAGAGAAAAAACCGCACAACTCAACTAACAATTTATTTTTTTATTTTATTTTTTGCTCCATCATAATAATAACTCTGATCAAACAAGGAGCACTATAGAAAGAAGAAGAATACAACAACATATAGCAGTCGTCGTCCTACGTGCTAATCCAAATGCAATGTAGTACTTGAGGGGAATGGTTTAATGTAAAGTGAAATTGCAGGATGCATGAATGTTTTCCGTTTCACGTTTTCCATTTAACAATCTCGCTCTCCCTCTGTTTTTCAAAAATCCATGCATTTCCCATTATAAGCCTATCGGCAAAAAAAAATTCATCATAATAATTTGGTGCAATTGTAAATAGTGCAGTCTGCAGCAGCAGCAGCAGCGTGATGTGAAACTGGCATAATGATGAATTGTTGCAAAAATTGTATGTATGTATGCATGAAATACGTGTGAGTTTGTGTTGTTCTAGTTGCATTCCATGCATCATAAATATAATTGCTCACTTTCAATTTTCGCGTCTGTTGTTGTTGTTGTTATTGTTGCCCTAACGCTGCTTTCTCCATATCACGCATCACCAAGTCAAAATTACTCACCCCATCCATTCTTCTTTCTAAAGTGTACACCAGCACCTATCTACCTCTCTCTTTATTCTGCCATCAACTCAACTTCCAGAGAGAATATTTTTTTTAGAATCAGTTCAGTGGTAGCACTGCTGCTACTGCTGCTGCATTTTCTATTTCACCACTCTTTGCTATTATTATTATTATCACAAACCATTTCAATAATCATAATGGCTCATCAATCAACTTCCAAAATAAAATAAAAAACATTCAGAAGGAAAAAAAAATAAAAGTTTTCAAAAACTTGTATTAAAATTTCCCATGAAAAAATGTTGAAAGCATGAGAACATTATTATTATTATTGTTGCATCATGTTGCAATGTTATTATTCTACTGAAATGCGCCTGTTACACAAACTAAAAATGTTTTTTAATATTATTTTTTTCTGATTATCCTCACATTTTTATGCTTCCTATTCAGTTTACAAGTAGCATGCACATCAAATAGCCAGTTGTTTTTTTTCCCCAAGTCAGTCAGTAAGCATCAATATAAAAGCATATTATATTTTTGTGTTGAGGTTGTTTTAAAAAGCAGCATTAGTGGTAGCAGGGATGATGATGATGATGATGGTGATGCGCGACTGGAAAATGTTTTTGTTGGCAGTGATGCATCATCCTCATCATGAGCATCATGAGCAGAAGAAGCAGTGGCATAATATCCAGAGAGAAATTGAATTTTTATGAATCATCATCATCATCATCATCTTCTTCTTCTTCTATATATATCCTATCCTCATAGTCACATATTCCTCATGATCAAAAGAAAAGTGGGGTCATCAACGACTCCATATGCGCTACGCTGGGCTCTGACTGTCTGTCTGTGTGTGCTCCATTTTATTTTTTCTCCCTTTTTGCATTCCATCTATCCATATCCCCACAACAAGAAGAAGAGGAAGAAGAGAGAAATAAGGAGATGCGGTTTCTCCTTCCTCTTTTTTTACGCCTGTGTATTTTTATCTCTGCACTATTGCCATCATCCACCAGTCTCTCAATTGAATTCTGATGGATCCATTTTTTTTAGTTATTTATTTAAAAATGATCCCATTCATAGCAGCAGCCCTCCTCTCTCTGTCTTCTTCCTCTTTCTGTCCGATTCCATCTCTTCTTTTTTTTGCTTAGCTTCTATATAAACATAACTAGCAACCTATATATATATTTTTTTTTTGTGCCTCTGCTCCCACGCCATTACCGCCACCACAACACACCATCAAACCTCTTCTTCTGTACTTTATTGACGTTATCATAATGATACTCACTCTCTCTCTCTTTCTCTAAACTACTTCTTTTTTTAGTATTGTCATTCTCATCATTATTATCACCAGCAGTAGTAGTAGCAATAGAAGCAGTGGTGCCACTGAAATGGATTTCAATTCAGCCACTTCACTCCCACATCATCACATAATGGATCCTACACTGACTAAGTGCATCGCTCAACGTTTTCGTTTTCATTTTTTTTTTTTTTTTTTTTTTTGCGCGCGACCAATATCAACAGCAGGAGCAGCAACAAGGACATCAGAAGAAGAAGCTAAAACCAGAATAATCTTCTATCGTCTCTCTCTCTCTTTTTTTCTCTTTCAGTAGGCATATTTTTTTACATAATGGCAGCATATAAATATTTAGAGATGGTATACCACCGGAACTAAGCCCCACCATACTTTGAGCAGCAGAACATGTCCATTCATGTGAATCTCGCTGTATCATCTTCATCATTATCAGCATGCACCCGTATCAACTGCATTGAACTGCATAACAAAAAGTAATTTGCTTGAGAAACCCAAGTAATATCGAAAGTATAATATGTATGTGTATTTATTTATGAGTAAGGTCACCAAACTGACACAAGTTAACATCCTCCAGTGGAAAATTGGTTGACCTCTGATTCTACTATTTAAGTGATACAACGTTTATCAGGATTTTATGTCAACATTATTTTGTATCTGTATACAAGGAATGAATGCGTCAACACGACACACTCACGTCACCATGACACAAGAAAATGAAGAAGAAGAATAAGAAGATGATGATGAAAATGATAAGGCTATGACATTTGGGAAGCAAGTTTTTGAAGCGGATCTTGCTGATGCTGCTGCTGCTGCTGATCACCATCAGCAATAGAGCACACGGAGAGTGTGTCGAGTTTCTTTCTTCGTCTTCTTCTTTTTTTTTTTTGCCGCATTGATTGCTTTGTATTGTTGTCACCTGGCACGATTCCCTTGTTATCCGATTTTCTCTCTTGCTCTCTATTCTTAAGATATTTTTCGCTCGCTCTCTCTCTCTCTCTCACTCGCCGTGTACATACATGTACACTTACTTTTTTTTGCAGTTGAGAGAGAGAGAAGTGAAAAGAGTGGAGTGGAAGAATGAGAGTCATGTATCTTGTTATCTTCTTTTATTCTCCTTCTTATTCTTCTTTATATTCCACGCGGGGTAAAAAAGGGGGATTTTCCGATTGTGAGCAGAGCATTACATGTACTTTCCTTATAAATAAGTAATGTGATGGGGCTAACTACTTACTTCTCTGGAGAGAGAGAGAAAGCAGAGCACGTTGTCTTTTATATGATGCCAGCAGCAGCAACAGCAGCAGCCGAGCCTATGGTGACGATGATGAAGAGAGCGTCAGGAAAAAAGGAGAAGGGCTTTTGTGGCTCTCTCTTTCTCACTCACTCTACTTACCTTACTACCTAATACTCTTTTTATCCACCTCTTCAGCATACACCGCATACTCACTCACTCACATTTCATGTACATTCATAACAACAGGCAAGGAAAGAAGATGAGAGAGGGCACTAAGCCATTATCAGTTGCACCTTGCTTTTTATTCCTACCTTTCCCATTGTACGGAGGACAATGATGATTCAAGGGAAGAAGGAGAAGGGAAAAAAATATCATCATCGCCTTTTCTCATCATCATCCGGCTAAAGAAATGAAAATCAGATTGAGACTCACTGGGAGCATGTGACTAAGACGGAGGAGGAGATGAAGAAGCAGAAGTCTAAGCACACATCATTCTCTCTCCTTCTCTTTCTCTCTCTCACTTTCTTATTATCTGAAGGAGCACAGAAGAGAGAGAGAGGAGGAAGGAGAGAAGGAAAAAGAAGAAGATATCATCCTCTTCATCACCGTCATCTTTGGCCATATTGTGTCTGAATGAGAAGGGGGAATAAGATAAAAGATAACTCGGATTGCTGTGTGCTCCTGGAGCATCTTGACGGTTTTTTGGTGATATTATTCCTATTTCCTTTGGTAAGTAGGCACACAAGTAAAATGTAGTTCGTCATCCTCGTCGCCTGCACAGATACATATACACCATCTCTATTTCTCTACTTACTTGGATCTTAATAGCATGCCATGCAATCATGGCATATGCCCTGCCATGATGCCACAATCACAGCCGGTATCCCCATCCTCTGTTCCCCACCAACACACACACATTCATATATATATATGTACATATACACATGCTACAAAATTTTGAAAATTGTGAATTCATCTTGTTTCTTGATCTCTGCATTTCTGATGTGGGGAAAATGTAACGACGAGAGAGAGAGAGAGAGAATATAAGAAGAAGAAGAATTACAAATCAAATATTAATGCGGTTTTCCTGACGATGGTGGTGGTGGAGTTGGGGGCGAGAAAATGCAGGAAAAAGCAGTGAGTGTGTGTGTGTCTGTGTGTGTGCCACCATCACCACCAACGTCATCACACACACACACACACATCCACCGTCTTACTTACTTATTATGTGCTTTGCTTTTAGTCTCTGACAATATGCAATATGCCACCTTCCACCACCATACCACCTCCTCCTCCACCTCCTTTTTTATTTTTCTTCTCCTTCTTGCTCCCTTCCTTCTCACTTTTCAGAGAATGGTACTACTTTCACAAAAGGTTATCATGTTTTTACCATGTTATCTCTCTCTCTTTCTCTCTTTATTTTGCTGAAACATATTTCGTAGTTTGTTGTGTAGTGTTGGAAGTTGTACGTACAAGAAACTGGTATATAAAATTAAATAGTATGCCCGTTGCTAAAGTTGCTGCTACAGCAAATGAGTCAGAGGAATAATAATAATAATAATAATAATAATAATAGCATTGTATGAGTGAGTGAGTGTGTAGGCATGCATGAAGAATGGTGCATAATATAAGGAAATTGTCGGTTTTTCTCACCCACACCTTCCGAAAGTATCTCTGCATGTATATATCATTTTCATATTTAACCAACTCACACAACTACATTTCTCATCCTATCTGCGCTATATAAAAAACTCCAACAGAGTAGCTAAAAATATACATATATAGCGCGCGGCGGTAGGTATAAATTTTCTTGTGGGGAAAACATATGAAACACATGCGCCTCGAAATATCAACTAAAATAACATTTCTTTTCTTGATCAATAACGCAATAACATATTTAATATCACAACCACAAATAAATACTGTAACAAAAATAAATCCAAATCTCAATAACAAGATATTATGCTATTACATATAATATACATAATGTGTATGTATGTATGTATCATATTATTATCTATAATGTTTTTAGTTGGGATGATGTAAGAACCAAGTGGGAATGAAATTCTTTTTTTCAAAGCGGATGATGGGGATATATGTATAATCACATAATAATGCCAATGTCACATACAAACATAACAGTTTTTTTTTAAATACAAGAAATCTCAAAGAATTTTCTTTGAAAAAATAAAGTAAAGTTTCTCATTTAAAAAAAAAAGAATTCGAATCTGAAGATGGTGTTACAGATACATATACTATATCATCATCACATCATCCTCGTAGTCGTCGTGATGACTCAGTAAGTCTCTTTATATATTTTTTATCGTCGTCACAGCAAGAAGAGAAAAGGAAAGGGAATAAAATGGAAACACAATGAAAGTTGAAAGTTGCACAATTTTTTTTTATAATCTCTTCTTTTGAACAGAACATCAAGGGGCAACGACGAACGACGACGCATCAACAACAACAACAAGAACAACAAGAAAAAATATATAATAATATAACCCATACAGTTTTTTACTCTCCACAGTTCATTATCCATCCCCCATCATCCTTTTTTCAACTTTCCTTTTATTTTCTCTCTTCAAAAAAAAAAATATATAAAACAAGTAAGTTTTTACGCCCGAAAAGAAAAGAAAAACGTTACATTTTTTCAACAGTTTTTTTTCTGTACTTCTGTTTTCTTCTTTTTTAAAGAAATAGAAGTAAAAAAAAAATAAGATGAGATGGCAATGAATGTGTATGTATGTATGGATGGATAATAAAAAAGCACACAATGTAAAAACCAATGCTTTGTAAGTGTGGTTGTTACATGTATGCTTTCTCGGTATATATCTTGATATATATATATATATTAAATATATTTGTATTTTTTAAAGTATAGAAAAGAATGCAAGTCATTGAGAAAAAGAAGAAAGTGAAAAAAATGCAAGTAGAAAGTGTAGAGCATTTTTTTACTAGCAGCAGCTCAAGCCACAAGAAGAAAAAAAGAGAGAAGAAAACCACTGCCACCATCAAACTGACTTGTTTTATATTTTATTTTTTTCTTCCTTTCATTCTTGCTCTTCCCCTGCTTTTATTTTTCTTTATACTTGTACATGTTCGTTCCTCCTCCCATCTTATTTTTCCCTTTGTTGAGAAAATCACTGGAAAAAGGCTCATTAAAAAACTTTTGAGAGAGAAAAGGGCGAAAGTGAAGGAGAGAAAATGGAAAAAAAGGAAAGGAAGACGAGAAAATGAGAGAGAAAGAGGGCGGAAGGCAGGAGAAGTTATAAAATGGGGGAAAGGGGAGGCAAGCAAAAAAATTTCTTGCTTCTTGACGGCAACCGTGGTGGTGGTGGTAATGGTGATGCTACTCTTGATAATTCTTCTTCTTCTTCTTCTTCTTGGTTCTTGACCAACTCTTCTCTTTTTTGGTCTACGTGGTGATGGTAAAAGTAGTGCTGGACTGATAATGAGTCTAATTGTTCAAGTGTCCTCATTTCTCGGTTTTCTACGTAGCATGCCACCACTCACACACACACCACCATCATTTTACCAAGGAATCACATAACAACTTACACTGAAATCCGAAAGAGAAAGAGAGAATAGAAAAAAAGTATCATTTTTCAGTGTTCTGTTCTTCATGTTGCACAATGGTCGGCTAGAGGTTATCGTCTCTATTTTGAAAAAAATAATTTAAAGGTGGTAGGCGGCGGCGGTGTTCTGAAATGGTGTGCGTTCTCTATACATTTGGTATACTTCAACACGATAGCATTCAAACATTATGCGTGGGATGTCTTTATTGTTGACAATACATATATATTTTTTGCGTAACAATAATTTTTGGGAAATATTCAAATAGTCAAATTTTTACAAATATATATTTTTTTACCAAACTAGTTGCGTAGTACTTTGGTGTGTTATTATTATTGCCCCAGCAATCCAGGTGAGTTGGCCCAAGTAAATGATGAAATAAAAAAAGTGTTGAAAGTCTAAAAGGTTGTTTGTCGAAATATAAATTGCTCATTGATCTTTCATAATCATCATCATCATCATCAACATGATGATGATGACAGCCAGAGTTCATTTCCAAGGAAATTTGACTTTTTTATTTGCTAAATTGCTCAAACGAAAATATGGTGGAAATGACTAATGCGAAGGGAAAGTTGAGTCAGCTATCATCATTACAGAGTTTGCCTTTCTCTCTCCTTTTCTATATCTCTATATATATTTTTTTATCATAATAATGATAATGATGAGAATGAAGTAAGATGCAGGAAGATGAAAGGATTGGAAAATAAAACTGGAAGAAAAAAAAGAAGTTTTGTTGAGCTTGTGATCCTTTGACAAATTAGTTGAAGCTAATTGCATCCTGAGAAAAGAAGAAAATATAGTGAAATAGTTTTGTAAGTATATGTATATACACCAACACATAATATATTATATAAACGTACGTATATTATTGCTTGTTTCCTCCATTTTTCTTAGAACTGGAGGTGAAAAAAGGGGCATGGAGTAAAATTGACTAGAAAAGCAACAAACTCATTTACTCGTCAAATCAATCAGACACTCTCTCTCTCTCACTCACACAAATACACACGCTTTTATACACACAAGTCATCTTTTGAGAAAATTTGCTCGTAATAAAATTTCCCTTTTTTTCCTACACCAAAAAAAATACAAACAAAAAGTTGGAAAGCAAAATGGTATGCATATGCATGCCATGCCATGGCAGACAGACAGAGGATGGTGATGATTTTCTCTTGACACGTTTTGACTACGGTAGTGTGGATGCAGCAGCAACATGAAAAAAAAACATATTGATGGGAAACGGGAAATGAAGGAAAATGAAATGGTTTGCCAGGTTTTCAACAACTTGGTTGTCAAACAGATGAATAAAGAGGAAGAAGAAGAAGAAAATCATATGGAATAGAAGTTGTTGACTTGAATAAAAGAAGGATAGGTGAAAAAAACAGAGAGAGAAACAAGTCAAGAAGAAAAGGAGATCTCTGCTTTCCTTCTTCTGAAATTCTAATTTTCACCAGGAAAACAGTAGAAGAGCCAAGGTTTTTTAATCGTTTTTCTACTTTTCAGTTTTTTTTTTGCTTTCCCCTTTTTCATATGCGTTGGGGGTGGTAGTTTATGCTTTTGCTGCTGGTTCTGGTGATGTCAAAGAGCTACCACACAGCTATACTGATGCTCCTTAGAACCACCACCACCACCACCCAGATCATATTACAATTTTTCTGCTCTGGTGTCTCAGCTCTAAGATGTATGCATTTATAATGCGGGAGCAGCCAAGAAAAGGAAGATTGTGTGTCGATGTGGTTGATGTGTCGCACATCATAAAATGAAGAAGAAAATAAAGTATAGAGGCAAGTTGGCAGAAGAAGAAGGAGAAGAGGAGGTGGAATATATAAAAAAAGAGGAGAAAAAGGTGGAAATTGGAAAAAAAAGAGCTGGACCCAAACTGGGACCATTTAAAATGTAGACAGAAGAAAATAAAAGAGATTTTTTTTCTTCCCTATTTTCCATTTTCACACAGTAGCTCACAAACACACAAGAAAAGTCATCGTCATATTGTTCATATTTGTGTGTGAGTGATGCTGCTGGTGGTGGTGTTGGAGAAATAGAAACGGGAAAGGCAAAAAGCGGAAGGGAAAGAGTGTGTGTGTGAGAGAGGGAGAGAGAGAGAGAGTGAGAGAAGCTTAAAAACTTGAAATCCGCTTTTATTCACCTGAACTCCCTGAGCCTCAGCTTAAATTATTCCAGGGAATGGTTTGGCATCCTCCTCTTCTTCTTCTTCTTCGTATTCTTATTTTATTTAGTCAAGTTTTCTTCCAGGAAAAAGACGGAGAGAGGAAAAAGGGTAAAAGAAAGACGGAAGGAAACTGAGCGAGGTAAGGAAGAAAAAAAAAGTGAGGAGCAAGTTGTGTGAGAAATTGAACTCGAGTCACGACGAGTTGAGGGAAGAAGGAGATGAGAAGAGCGACAACTAATTTCATATATATGCAAGCTTGCTCATCACCATCATCCTCATCATCTACCATTTTTGCTCTCAATATATAAAAAAGGTAGACAATAGCATATAGACACAATACACAACACACTGTGACACAAGAAGACAACATCAGAAGAAGAAGAAGGAGAGAAGAAAAAATTGGAGTGGAGAGAGACGACTACTCTGAGAGGAATGGCTATGATGATCCTGTGTGTGGAAAATGACAGTTATTCATTTCTTTTTTCTACTTTGCTTGCTTCATGCATCAACTTTTTTTTCTCTTCTTATTTCTCAAACAAGCCAAGAAGAAGAAAAAGAAGAAGAGCAAGCAAATGCAGATCAACTTTTCCTCCCTTTTCTACTTTGCCAGCTTTTTTTTCTAATTTTCAGCATCTTGTTCTTATACGCGCACTCTCCTATCTCCTATTCTTCTCTTCCTGTTCAAGAGAGACAGAGAGAATAAAAAAAAAGTTTAGCAAAAAAGATGAGCAGAGGAAAATGAGAGAAAGAGTCAGTCGAGCAGAGAGTCAGAGTGAAAAAAGGGGGTGTGGGAGTGTGTGACTCTCTCTCTCTCTCTCTCTCTCTCTCTGTATACTTTGCATTTTCTCCTATCATCTTCTTCTTCTTCTCATGCTACTTGCTTATTTAGCTAAATAAGTTTAAAAACCCTTTTTCTCCTGCTTTGCTTCCCTTTCCCAGCTTTCTCTCATTCCTGTTTTTTCCTCTTCTGCTGCTGGAGGATGTCTTACACTCTATCATCTTTTAGCCGCCTAGAAACTAATGCGCTTATCACAATTCCTTCTTAATTTCACGGGGGAAAATAATATCCGAATGAGAAGCAGAAATAAACCCAAGCCAACACGATGACGATGATCCTGAAAAAGAAGAACAAGATGATGAAAATGACGGTAGTGGTGGGGCCGTCGTGCTGATGAAAAAAACAAGATGAAAGAGCAGAAGCATACACACAAATAGTATAAAAAATCACTTTCTCATTTTCTTGAAAAACTTGTTTTCTCCTTTTGTTCACGGCGCGTATACAGACAAATGATCGACAAAGGGCAAAACAAAAAAATTAATACAAAACTGCATAATAGCAGCTTAACAGAGACAAAAATATCAATTATTGTCGTGGTGACACAAAGCACCATAACAAACAATCGGATCTGTTATTATTTTACTCTGACAAATACTTATAACAATAATCTATAAAAAAAATCAAAAAGAAGAAGATGAGTTTCATTGATTGCTATTCCTATACTACTCACAAATACACAGTAGTAGTAATGATGATAATACAACGTTATGTATTACTATACTCTAATGACAAGTTTTTTAATAATAATAAAAAAAAGTTTATAAAGCCAATTTGTTTAAAGAAAGGAATATCTGTTTGGTTTTACCCCGAACATGCACACACACACACACACACACACACAGCTAAGTTTATTGATGATCCAGTGAGTGTAACGGAGTGATTAGCGCTTTATTGTCCTATCCCATAATACTCTTCTTTATTTTTTTTATTCTCTGGACTTGTCGTCTACATCCTCCGGATGGGAAAGGTAAAACCAAATTTTGGTATTTATTTGTATAATATTATGTATATATCATACAAGCTTTCGTAATAATAATGATGATTTTCATGCCAGTGTGTGTTTTTTTATATATATATTTCGTTTGTATGGGAGCGTGGATATGACATAAAAAGAAAGGACGAAGCAGCAGGAGACGAAGAGAGGGAATATCATGCTCCCTATCTTTCTCTCTCTCTCTCTCTCTCTCTCTGGCTATTATACTCTGTGATTTTCTTTTAGTTGGCGACTGTGTAATTGCAAAAGACTTCCTGTGTCTTTGCCACAATGTATATATTATACAGTGAAATATATATATGTGGTATTTATTTATGTATGTATATGTGTATAATGTATTTTTTTCTTAGAGAGACTTTTCTGAAACAAATCTACCGCAACTTCTTGACTGGCAACCTGTGGAGGAGCAAAGTTTTCTTTTCATTTTTCATCATAAACATATACATTGAGTGATCACCAGATACATTATAGTAGATACAGTATGGTTAGTTCATTACTCTCCTCTCTGTCTCTCTCTTGGCAATGTGTTCTGTGAACCAAGCATAAATACAAGAGAGAAAGAAAAGAAGTCCTTTTGTGTCTTTGCTTCTCCTACTACTGCTGCTTCTTTGGGAAAAGTTGTGAGATATATATAAAAGGTATGTATGCATATACTTTTTGAAGGAAAAATGTGTACACAGCTTTTTTTTGGCTGAATGATGATGACGATGTTGATGATGGTGTAGAGATATATATATATATATATATACACGCTTCTTGTGGCTAATGATGTCCATTGTGTCATGCAAGCAATTATGAGCTCCACCTCATTTGTCCTCTCTTTTCCCTTCATTCAGTTGCTTTTTTTTTTCGTTCCCCTACCTCCTACACCACCACTACCAGCACCAGCACATCGTCAAGTCAAGTCAATAGACAATGCTGTGGAGAGCAGGACGCATACATATATACATGATGATCATCATGATCATCATCATCACTCTTGAGTAACTTTTGTGTGAATGGATGTCTCCAATAAGTAACCTCACATTCTACTTGCATTCACATTCTCTTATCCATCCATCCACACACACATATTATTATCCTTTCGTGTTTTTCTCCCATTTTTCTCCCAGCAGAGCAGAGATCCACAACAGCAGCAATAGGAGCAGCAGGAACAACAACAGAAGCGGTCAGTGGAAGGTCGACATAAAAGGAAGTCAACGAACAGTTTACTAATGAATTTGCCCCTTCCTCTCACAAAAGGGGAGTGTGTGTATGTATGTACCTATATACGTATTAGCAGAAGCAGATGAAAATGTTCAATAAATCTCTCTGCTTCTCTCAATAAACAACTTTGCCCGTCACTCGCAGAACTCATGAAAAAATCTGGGAGAAAAAAAAATCCTAAAACAATTAGAATCATTCAATTGGCTTTGGCCAGCCAACAAAACAACACTAAAAACTAAAAGTCTGCTAAAATCCGATTAAATGAGAGTCCAATAAAAAAATGTATACAAAGAACTTAATGAATCAGATATATAAAAAAAAATCAAAAGAAAAGTGGATTTTTTTTGCAAATAAATAAATAAAACATACTTTCATCTCTCTAAAGAGTTAGTTGGAAATAAAAAAAACAGGAGAAACGTTTTCTTCAACAGCAAATAAATAAATCAAACAACTGGGTTTCCTCTTCGTCAAGAAGAGAAGAAAAAAAATTCAGACTGAATAAGGTTTTTTTTGTTCCTGTGAATGTGAAGCAAAAAAACTACTACTGTGTGCTTTGGAGACAGGTATTCAATCAAGAAGGTATTGTCCAGGAAAATTATATGTCACTCTTCTTGTTTTCGGGCTCTCTTTTTTTCCTTGCTCTTCAAAATAAATAGGTTTTTTAGTGACATCCACACAAACAAACACAGGTTACAGGAGGAAAGGATTGGTGACGAAGAAGAAAAAAAAGCTGCTCATGTCATTGGGGAAATAGATGCACTGTCTGTCTTTCTGTCTCTCTCTCTCTCTCTGGTTGTGTGTGTGTGTGTGTCTGGGATACATAAAGAGAAGTGACTCTATAATATATTGGTATATATGTCGCGTATAATATGCCGCTCTTGTCTGTGTGGTGATGTGACATAAATGACAGAATCTGCGTCAAGTCACATGTCATTCAAGTAAGTAGAATGACGAGCTGAAGGAGAGAGCGAGAGAGAGAGAGAAAAAAAAGAAGTGCATAAAAAAATCGTGTACTTACTTTTCTTGTCGTCTGCTCCGTGGCCTCCCGTTACGTTACACAACAAATTCATTTCATGGAGGCAAAATGAACCAAAAGCAAACCATATAGGCACACGCCAACAACAACAACAGTAACAACAGCCAACCAGACCAACCTGGGTGAAATTGAATATGTACATGAGAATGGCTGGAATTTGATTTGTGTTTAGTTTGTTGCCAATATTACGCAAAAAAAATAAAATAATAATAGCAAGAAGAAGAAAGTAAAATTGAAAGAGAAGCAAAGAAAAGAGTTGGAGATAGAAATCAGCTTGAAAGTCAAACAGGTTGTGTGTGTGTGTGTGTTTCTTCATAAAAAACACAGTTTTTTTTGTTTCTTTGTGCTCATGTTATTGTTGTTGTATCCATGATGGCATGGTACACACACACACACACACACACAAACATCTTGTGCACTTCTGCTCTCTCTCTGTATTTCGTGACTCTTCAGTATTTTTAGAGGTATTTTTGTAGTCTGTTGGTTTTTCTATTATTACTTTACTGCCTGCCAATTCAAAAGGGAAGGAGTATGTAGTACTATGCGTGGGGTGTGTATGAGAGAGAGAGAGAAAGAGAGAATGTTTTCCAATATTAGCTGTGTAACAATTCTAATTTCCTAAATACCAATAACACACACCGACAATGCATGATGATGAAAAAAAGTACTACTAAAAATCTTGTTCTCGACGTTGACGCGTTGTTTGGTAATTTTTAGAAAGAGGAAGAAGGTATGGAGAAAAAAAGGAAGAATGATGAAAAAGAGTGGAGAATATGTGAATGTGTGTGTGAGAGAGAGAAAGAGTGCTGTTGAGTCAAAGTTAATGAAAAGAATGCGGCATTTGAAATGTGCTGACTGTTTCTCTGATGGAATCTCATTCATGCACTTGCACCATTATTATTGCTATTACTCTGCCACCACTACCACCGCCGCTATACTCTCTCTCTCTCTCTCTTGCCGTTTGGAAGACTTGTGAGAGATTTTGATTAATTGTTCGTGAAAAAAGAAAGAAAAATCCGATATGCTCTCAGTGACTAATCACAGGTCATTTATTACCATCAAACCAGTAGCACAGCAACAATGGCAGCAGAGAGAGTGTCGATATTATACTAGTCAGCAGCAGCGTAGCATACCTAAAAGATACATTCATTCATTCATAATAATATACGGATTTTCATCCACACCCGCAACTCTCTCATTCAACCCAGCTTTTGTTGCGGGCATCATTCAACATAAACGTTAAACTACTTAAAAAACCGCGCGCACCGTTCCATAATTTAAAATGTTTGGTGAATGGGATCTCATTTCCTTTTTTTCAAAAAATAAAATAAATAAGCTCTTTCTTTGAGCTTACGCCACTGATGAACAGTACCAATTCCCTGTAGGGCTCCCGCGCCGTTCCTCTCTCTCTCTTTCTCTATCTCCCCATGAGTAGCTCATTCACTCCCTCTCACACAGATACACACACAGTCATTTACTTTTCGTTAGTCAGTTAAATCCGACGAATTTTCCCTTTTTAATCCCTTTTTCAATGGGAGGATTTCCCTCTCTCTCTCTCTCTCTCCCACATTTATTTTTTCTTTTCTTTAGCTGGGCATCAAAGAAAAAATATAAGAAAAAAATGAGCATCAACCAAAAAGAGAAGGAAGAACGGAGCGTCTACGTCGACTGCTACTAGTCTTATCCTTCTTCTCTTTTTTCCCCATTTTTTTCTTCTTCTTCTTCTCCTTTTGGGATGTCGCTTTGCCCTCGTGAATTTTTTCCAATAGAGCTTTCCTTTTTTCTTTCATGGATGAGTTACGATGGCTGGTACACTTCATGACAGACAAACAAGATTTTCTCTCTCTCTTTTCTTCTTCCCTTGGTTTATTCTGTACTACTACTGCTCACATACCTTTTTACCTAACATCATGTAATAATTTTTTCCCTTCTTCCTTCTCTCTCTCTCTCTTTTACACACAATCACAATTCATTAATTTCCTTTAATCTTCCTATCTTAGCAAATGTGAAGCAAGCCAGTTCTGCCATTTTCTCCCGCTCTTTCTCTAAATCATAATTAACCCAACAGCTTATCAACATCCACTCTCCCATTTTTATCCATGTGTCTGCATGCTCCTATATAAATGTAGTATTCCTTTTTCCTGTTCATACACAATATAAATTAGTATTTATCATCAAAAGAAAGAAGGAATCATGATGATGATGATATGATGGGGAAAAAAAATTCTCAAAAGAGAAGAAAGATATTTGACAGGAAAGAGGTAGAGGGAGAAAGTGCTGCCTTTGCCTTTATTGCAGCAAAATATTTCTAACAAACTTGGTGGACGATTGATCAACAAGAATATTTATACGCGTCACTGCACCTTCAAAAATATGTATCCACCTAATATTTACTTTCCCTAATTACAACAACTTTCACCAAAATAGAATAGTGTGGTGCTATATCTATACTATTATCATCCATGTATGTTGATGACGACGATGAGAAAGTATATTATTCAGTATATTTTTTTTTATCAAAGTAATCATCATATATTTTTTGTGAGATGACTATCGTAAGAATAATCAATCATCCGCTATTTTTTAGCTCATCCAAGTACTCTCACACAACAGCTACCTCATACAAAAGCCATTATACAAAAATAATTAACATATACACACATATATTATATGTGTATTTATTATGATTTAAGGTGATTGACCCAACAAATGGTCTTTGAAAATATTTTTTTCCTTTTTTGTTCATATCTGACTTTAATGATAGTAATGTTTTTGCTCTATTGCTGGTGTTGGAGTTGTACATATACTTATTACACTGCGTGTGGGAGATACATATCCAAAAGCCGAAAATTCCAAACTGCGATTTAAAAAAAAAAACTGGCAAAAGTGTTTTTTATTGCTTTGCTTTGAAAACACAAACACACTACTGCTGTTCTTGTTGTTGTAGTAATGAGCTCTGTGCGAACATAAAGTCATAAAATGTATAAAATAGGGGAAATAGTTTGGTCTCCACAACATCAAGATATCCCCTTTTTAATGCATTTAGCGCTACAGTTACAGCAACAATGATAATAATAACAACAGAAAATGGTGGTGGTGGTGGCGGTGGCGGTGATGTAGCAGCACACATGAATACCAGCGACATTAAAAGAGGAAGAAGCAACATGATCATGATCAACATCGTCGTCAGAGAAAATTATTTGGTGTATCGAGGATTCATTTTGGGTTGAGTGTGCAGTAAATAGTAATAAATGCATGTTATTTTTTGGTTGATGATGATGATGATGATGATTATCATCATCATCATCCCATCACTAAATATTTCAGTGTCTGTGTGCTGCTGCTGCTCTTGTTTTTTTTTGCCCTTGGATTTTGCAGTGCTCAAAGTTCTGTTGTTTTTTGGTGGGTATATAGTATATACACACCAAAATCTCCCTTTTTTGTTTGATTGTCCTTTTCTGTGATGGAATGTGTAATAAAATTTGCCAAAACATAGTAGTAGTAGTAGTAGTTGCAGTTGTAGTGATGGCAAGAGAGCCAAGCAGTTAGGCATATATATCTACATACATAGGTACATGGCTGAGGCTGCTACAAAATGGGAATTCCCACAAAGTTTTGTCGGATGCTTTTGAGAAGCTTATTATTATTATTATTATTTTGGCTTTTATGGGCTGCTATCGCTACTTGTGTAGTTTATGATTTTTTTGGCTAGTTTATTATTATTAAAATGTTTGTTATTATTGCGCGAGTAGTAGCAGGGAGATATATACCTAGTTTAATATAATGATACACACACACACACACACACACAAAACGCTTAGAGCAGAGGCATTATAATCAGTTGATATCGTTATCAAGCTCATCATCAGCTGAAGGAATGGAATGGCGTTTTTTTTCTCCTTCTTCTTCTCGGAGGTCCCTTGTTCTTGCCATTCATATGCTACTACTGCAATGTTGCTATTACAACTACTACTTGTACCACTTGTGCATATTATTATTATGGAGTGCTGGTTGATATGATGCGGGGATATGCCTTAAGTAAAAAAGGGAGACTGGGGAGTTGTAAAACGGAGCTCTCATCTTATTACTACTTCTACTACAACTACTACTACTGCTCCTACTATTATTATTACTACTACTCCGATAGCTTTCCAGCTTTTTATACACATACATGTAGGTAGGTGCATACGTTTATATATGTGTGTTTTTTGTAGTTATATATGCCTCATGTTTTTAAAACTGGGCATACATATACAGAGAGAGAGGCATACCTATATACTACAACATCAACATCACAACAATATTTATTGGAGGCAAAGGAGAAAGAGACAGAGCCGATGTAACCTTTATAGTAAATGGGACATTATTACAAGTTCTGGCGGAGAAGCCAGGGCATGTTACTACATGGCAGCTAGAGAGACACTAGACACATGATTGCGATGATGATAATGACGTTGCCGCATGGATGGAGAGGGAGAGAGAGAGAAAGAGAGAGAGAGAGAGAGAATGCATATGGGCTCAATTTAATGTGAGATATGAGCAGGATAAAAGATGCTTGCTTTCCTTTTATGGTCCAGTTTACTTTCCTCTGTGTGCACTCTCTCTCTCTCTCTCTCTCTCTCTGCCTCTTGTATATATACTCAACTACTACTCAGCCCTCAACCAAATGAATCTCCATCCATCTCGGAAAATTTACTCCAGCAAAAACGACAAATATGATGGCCATGATAACACTTTATATTCTGTGCATTTATATCGCTCCCTGTTTTTACAGACGGTGAGAGCAGAGGTGAGAATGAGAATTACTTTTTTTGGAGAGAGAGAGAGAAGTTAAGAATTGTGATTATAACAGAGTTACAAGAGGATTGGCCTCCTCCCCCCCCAAAAAAAATAGGTTGCTTCCCAAAATAACCATCAATCCAACACCCAAAAGTGTGCATGCGTTTGCACTTTGCTCTCCAAAAAAATAACAACATAAATACATTAAAAAAGGGCCCACTTGTTTTATAAGGACCTTTTTATTGTTTCGCGTTGAATTAATTCTTTTTTTGGAAGCTTGATTCTTGCCTTGATTTCCCCTTCTTCTGTTGATTATTATGGAAATGAAGAAAAGAGAGAGAGAGAGCGCTTGTCCACTTTGCTTTTTCAGTTGTCATAGTTTGATTCCAATTAAGGCGGCACTTCTCTACGCATCCATGTTCAAATGTGCACGTATCCATATCTATGATGTTGTTTTAAAACTCGTCCTTGCCATCACCACCATGACCATACTACCATTTAAGCTGTCTAAATTTAGAAGAAGAAGAGAAAAAACTACGAGAAACAATATTTTTTACTGCTATCCCTCCCTCTCACTTCATTACAGCTTACGTTTAAAATAAACAGGGAAGAAGGAACCCAAAAAAAGAGAGGAGCAGAGAGCACATTAAGAAGAGGAAGCCAGAAAACCACTCGCCTTCTTCTTCTTTTCCCGAAAAAAACTCATAATCATAGTATTATCATTATTCGGGTTAAACCTGCAAATATTTTTTTTCCTTCTTATTCTTTGGGAGTGAAATTGGTGGGATGGTACTACTTGCTGCCATTATTCTATGCCTACAAAAAAGACAAGGACTGTGTGTGTGTGAGGAGTAGAAAGCCAGCAGTCATTTCCTCGCTCCTCTTTTTTTATTTTTCTCAAAGGATCTGATTTTATTACTCCATCCTCCAGGACTCCCTTTAATACTTTCCATTTAGACAAAGAACTGTGCATAATAATAATAATAGCACATCCACATCCACACACAAGTATTATAACAACGCATGAGACACAAAGAAAAAGAAGAGAGAAAAAGGAGTAAAGTGGCTTTTTTGGATTGCCTTTCAGAATAATTCCTCTGCTCTCAAAAGACGAACAAGTAAAAAAAAAGTGTACATGTACATATTATTATATGCATGCATGCATGCATGCAGAGTATTAAAAAAACAGTGCAAACTAACCATTTGCATATCGTATATGCATATTATTATGTTATTACCATGGCTATGTTGCTGCAGTAGTAAAGAGATGGGAAGGGCATACCTACATATATTATTATATGGCGTGGGGGTATGTGTGTGTGTGTGTGTGCGTGTAGTATATTTATCTCTGGAATGAATCCGTTCACAGGTCTTCCACTTTTTTTCCACATATATGCATCCATATTATATTAGAATAGCTCTCTGGTCATCATCTATTTATCTGTCCCCTGTAGAGTTTTTCCTCAAGCATTGCACGACGACGACGACGGCGGTCGCAAAACATATAACATGCTTTACTTTTTTTATACTACACTTTTTTATACTGGATTACAACTGCGCACCATACCCATACACATGTACACATGCACACAAACTACAAAAAAAGCATCTTTCCCATCTCTGCTCGTAAAAAGGTTTTTTTTTAGTGACATGGACCAACACTTAAAATGGTCACTACATCATCACTCAATGAAGTCTTTTATGTTTCCGGTTCGTGTTGGTGAATATTATGTATATACTTCCCAAACGAATTACTGGCTAGTAATGATACTAGGTACTGTATATGTACTGGTGGTCTCCAGGCCAGGCTGGACGAAAGGCTATCTATTTGTATGCTAATTTGAATAAATGACTTGGTATTTTCACACAGCAAAATAAATAAGTATATACATAGCCAGTTTCTGGGACGAAATAAGAATGACTAGTGGATAATTTGTGGGGTTTGACCAGGTATAAGCAAATTTAACCGATTTCTACAAAAAAAAATGGAATCCTGTGCAAAAAAAAATTTTTTAAAGCAATTGTCATTGAATGTTGGATTTGAGCTAATAAAGTACTGCGTGAGTAGCCAGTCAAAAAACAAAACAAATATGAGACAGTGTGTGTGTAAGATTACAATTCTTAATTATTTTTTGTCATGTGTGACGTGACGTGACCCAAGCCAGTGTGAAATGTGAAAACGTCAAATGTTTTGGGTTTGGTTCATTGGTTTTTCACATGTTTATTTTGTTTGTACAAAGAGAGAAGAAGGGTGGTGTGTGCAGACAGGGGTCCTCTTTCAAAAAAAAAACTTGATTTCCTTTTTTTTCCTGGCCTCTTGTAAAATAGACTGCTGCGAAGAATTAACTGCTTGTCTGCATGCATGCATGGCATATTTTAGAGAGAGAGAGAGTTGTCGTGCAGCACACACACTTATGTATATCCTCATCGTCGTCGTCGTGTAGAACTCCCAACGGACCACCTTTCACAATTCAAACAAAAGTGACAAAAAGTCAGTCAGTCAGTCTACTTGTATCTCTTTCTATTGCCGGCACCATCACCACCGTTTTATTTTTTTATTTTTTTTTCAAAGATTTTTGTGTGTTCACAGTTTTTGCTGTTAGATTGGATGGGGATGACGATGATGATGATGCAATACACACATTTACTTCTATTTCTTTTGTGTGCGTATATGTGTGTTTGTGTGTGTACGCATGCATACATAAATATGTTATTATCATGATCGGGATCAGTTTTCCTTTTAAAACTCTCAACAAAACTGGAGCAGAAGAGGTACAGATGTGTGACCTCCCTCACTCACTCTCTCAAGAGACTCTTAAAAACATTTTACTTCACTTATTTCCCAATTTCTCAATAATAATATTTTTTTGGGTCATAATAATATTCATTCAAAAAATGGGGTAAAAATCCCGTTCCTTGTTTGTTATTGTAGGATGATGGCTAGTAGTCGTAGGATTTTTATTATTATTATATGGATGAAGCAAGAGAGAGAGAGAGAGAAGAAAAGATGTTCAATTTTTGCTTCAAGTGTTTTTATTTTGTGAACGTTTTTGTGTTCCAACTTCCAACTCAGCCACTTTCATCTCCAACTTCTCTCGCAACCTTATATATCTGTGTACACATCCTTCCAATCAGGATATCATAATATCATCATATCATGCAATCTATCTCCTTTTATTGTAATCATATATTTTTTCCATGAACACGAAACGACAAGCCAAACAAGCCACACAGCCACAATAAAAAAAAATATTAAAATTGAGATGACAGGGAGTCAAAGCTGAATACACACAAATGCATAATAATAATAATATATTATACATACATACTCTTATCCAACAGAAGTGATATTATTTTATTTTATTATCTTGGCATTTTACTTAAAACCACGAGGATACGAAAAAGGATAGCTTTAGGTTTCTCTCTCTCTCTCTCTCTCGTTCTCAGAATGACGATTGACGCAAATTCAGAAATTTTGTACAATATTTTGTTTATTTTTCTGATTACCTACTTCCAGTCTTGCGTAACAAAAGTGAAATGCGTACATGTCATTTAATGTTGTAACTAAGGAGTGCCATCACATTAACAACAAATAACTTAATACTGTACGGTTTCTTTTAACGTATTTTATGTAACGGTTAATTTTGAAGTTGTTACAAAATGCTTGGAATCTCTACTCTGGTCATTGTTTTTTTTTTGCGTAATTAAAAAAAATCTAGAAATCGAGTTTGGAAATAAATTAAATGATGAAAAGCGTTTATACTTTTTTTGATAGTGTGTTGATATGAAATTGGACATTTGGATGGATGGAAAAACCGAGAACATGGTGAATAATAAAGCTTTATTTTTTATGTTATATGCAGGTGTCCTTTGCATAAAGGCTAGAAAGAGAGAGAGAGAGAGAGAGAGAGAGATGAGCTTTGGAATCACTTAACTTGATTGATATATTTGACGTGGAGGGCACTTTACTCATTCACTTGGTTTTTCTCACTGACGAATGACTTTGATGCTTTTCACACATGAGAAGCCATTCAAAAGAAAATGATTGAATTATTTCTTTTTCCCTCTCCATTTTACCGTTCATTTTCAACCTCTATTATAATAATATATCAATATACACAGCTGGAAAAATAGCGTGCTTTGTTAGACGTGCCCGCTTTAAAGATACCTTCTTTGCTACATACATGCATGTATATATGTTTGTTTTTGTATGCGTACGTGAAAAAGTGGACATTGGACAAGATCCGTTAAAATCTGCCAGTTTCATTGAACATGTATCATCATCTTTCTCTCCTTTTTTTGGACAAGGGAAAACTGTCGTCGTCGTTGTCGTCGTTGTCGTCGTCCTCCATAGCATGCCCCTCTCAACACTCCTCTCTCCTCCTCCTCCTCTTCCACCACTACTACTACCACCGCTCGGCACATTAAAATTATTTTTGTCAATAGGAGGAGGAGGACGGGATGAAAGACTGAGCAAACAAGTGGAAATCAATTTTGAATGTGTACTTACGTCTTGTCGTTGAGCGCACACACAACTCAAAATCAGCCAGCCAGCCAGTCATTCAGGCATACCATTCTTCTTCTCCCATCTCTTCTGTCGAAAATCTCACTCATTCCACCCAAAAAAAAACTATATTATTATACATAAACTCAAATGGGATTCAACTGCAAAAAGCAAGCAAGGCAGCGTATACATACATAAATATATACGCTGCCTTGCAAACGCAAAGTAAACTATGTGTGCTCTATGCTCATTCCACTATGCTAATTTCTAATGCTAATACTCTCTGCTAATATTTTAATGTAACTAAACATGCTGCGTGTATGTGTGTGTGTGTGTGTGGAAATGGGAGAACTAGCATAAAACGAGTAAAAGTAAACACTTTCATCGTCGACATCATCATCATCATCGTCATCTAGCAAGCTATGCGGGAGTATCCTTTTCCATTTTCTGCTGTTTCCACCCAGCCACACTTTTAAGTACCAAACATTATTTTGCCAAGTTCATCATACCGAGAAATAAAAAAAACCAGCTCCCTGACAAATCTATTGTATATACATATTATATACTCATGCTTTTGTTGGCGTCGTCGTGGAAAAGGGCCTCTCTCTCTCTCTCTCTTTCCCCACTACTTCTACTGACATCGTTGTCGCTTTTGACTAGTGCTGCTGCTGCTGCTGCTGCTGCTGCTGCCACGTCCTCTCAGAAATGCATGTAGTAATATTCTTTTACTCGGAAATTTTCTTCCGCGTCGTGGACATTCTTCCAGCTAGCTACTAGTAAAATGTACGTAGTAGGCATATATATTTTTTTTCCATAAAATTTTATTGTCCGCCTCGTGTTGTTGCTACTTACAAAAGGAGTGATGCTGCTGCTGCAGATCAGGACAAATGCGGTGGAACGCAAAAAGCAGACTGACCAATCTTTCGACTAATAAGACGAAAGGAAGGGACGTGTTTGCATTACAGACGGGGAATTTCAACCATCATCGCTCAACCAAGCTCAACTCAACTTGTCTCCTTTTTTCAATTTAAGTCAGTCAACACCACAAAAAATATAAAGCTCACTCGCCATATACCTGACTCATTCTTCTGTTCTTGTTCTTCATCTGGAAATGATAAGGCTGATGATGATGATAAGCAACCCCTTCCACATGAGTTACTTTTCTTTTTAGTTTAGAGGAGGGAAGAAGAATAAGATGGAGACAAGTAAGAGGAAAAAATATTGTTTTGATTGAGTAGACAAAACGGGATTGTGGACTTTAGTCGATGGTCCTTTGCCGATCTCAATTTTTCCCGGTGAAATTATTTGCCGGGCTCATCTTTTGCCTGTGCTTCCATTTGGGTAGCAAATCCCTTCCACACACAGACCCTTTGACTTTCCTATATGGTAACATCTGTAATGTGTTACGGAGTCTAGGGGTCAGCGTTGCACAATTATTATTACCCCCATATCAAATAAAAGCAGGAGTAATATTTAAATTTAATTCAACTTTGGTTCTAAACCCTACATACAAATAATT
>JAHZNC010007152.1:0-11976 GCA_027744095.1 Zhuqinia jingwanae | reverse complement strand
CCCACACGTTTTCATCCCTTTTTTGTTCCCAATAGTTTACTTTTTCAGTTAATACCTGCAGTTTTACAATTAAGATGAAGTTGTTGGTCGCGACATCCCTTGTCGTCCTTGCCTGTGTAATATCGGGCTCAGCTCATAAGGTAAGCAGGCATCTTAACTTCGCCGAGAAAATACAGTTTGTTTATGTCGTTAATGTTCTTGTTTGTCAATACTATTATCTCTACACTCCCATACCAAATTTTTTTGGATGAGACAAGAAAAAAATGTAACGCAAACCGATATGAAAAACGGTATTGGAAGGTTGGTTCAATTATCGGAATAAATATTCATGCAGAGTTTCTCCCTTGTCCCCTTCTGTGTCAGCACACAGATGCGTTATTTCCCACCGTTATGCTTGAATAACGAAAAAGTGTGTTTATTCGTCTAGCCTTCTTGCGTGTGGGAAATTTTTTCCAGAAAATGGAAACTATTATCGTTACATTTAATGATAATGTAAATCTGATGATGTGCTCCCAAAAATAAAACAATAAGAAAGAAATGGCTACATATGCACATCAACTTTTTTACTCGCGCTTTTCGTTTGTTCGTTGGCCGACCATTGAACTATAATCATCAAATTATTATCATGCAGCATGGGAATAATATGATGATAATAATGTGCATTGAATTGCATGCATTAACCCATTGTTTTTATGCTTGTTCCAGAGAACTGCAAAGCCAACAGTTCAGGTGTACTATGAAGCATTATGTGGAGACAGTAAGCGTTTCATAACCAGGCAGTTGTACCCAGTGAAGACGTCGCCTATTGGACAGTACTTTTACGTTGACCTGATTCCGTATGGAAAAGCTACGGTAAGATGATGGGATAGTAAACAAGCGAATTATAAAAAAATGATAAATGTGTATAATGTTTCGTCCCTGAAAAAAAGATGTTGTTCTGAGTGTGCCCCATTTTTTTTTAGAAAATTACTGAACTCGCACGCAAAAAAAAAATTACCCTGCTAAAAGATAATTTTTTGTTTGATTTTGCACGGCTTCATTACATCACACCTTGATTTTTGTTCTCTCTCTTTAAAAAAAATAGACCACCCAATCTGGAGATTCTTATACCTTTGATTGTCAACACGGACCTGATGAATGCCGAGGAAATAAGCTTCATGCCTGCGCCATCCGTCACTTGAATGACAGCCAATCCCTCGAATTTGTTTACTGTTCCATGTCCTCCAAATATCCTCCCAATTCATTAGACGAATGCTCATCCCAAGCTGGAGTCGGATCTAGTTTGAAGAGCGACATTCAAAGCTGCATGAATAGTAACGAGGGATCCCAACTCTTGGCCAAGAATGGAGAAAGAACACACTCTCTCTCCCCAAAACTCTACTTTGTTCCTTGGATCACTTACAATGGCGTTTTCGATCAGTCAAAATTTCAACAGAGCTTGGCGGACTTTAAAACGGTGATGTGTCGGGAAATTCATAACTCTGGACAAACTCCGGAGGGATGTACGTTCGAAAACAGGGGAGAACGAAAAGTTCGAAACAATCCCAATCGTTATAATAGTCATATGGATTATTATTGGTAGATTAGTTCTAGTACACCTGTAAATTAGATAAGCTATAAGTAGTAAATAGTCCCCTTAGTGCATGTGCATGCGCAGTAGTTGTTTTGTTTTGCCAATTCTTCGTTATGTTTGAATTTTTTAAATTGACATTACTTGCACAAGAAAATTCTACGGTTATCCATGCGCATTGTTGTTGTTGTTCTTTTTTTTAAATTAATTTATATGTATTGTACAGGCGAGGGGATTGAAGTAGTTGCGGAAGCCAGTCAAGTGAATGATAACAGTGGAAGTGTAAGGAAGTGGTGGGTCCATCAACCCATCCTGGTTCAGCTTTTAGCGATTCTTCTAACCTTCCACAACGTTTTTGTCTTCAAAAATGTCGTTTAAAACATTAAAAAAAAAAGATTTAAAACCAGACACCGAACAAAGTTGGAATCAAGACTTGAGCAAAATACATTTCATGCCATTTCAACGGAATAGTGTAAAGTGCAAATTAATTTGTAATGAAAATGATGCATATATTATCGATCGATAAAATAAAGAGCTACAAAGTGTGTGAGAAAATATAAAACACATTGCATTATTGATTTAGCTTCACTCTTTTGAGAAACATGAAACTAATTTTTTAAATGTTTGAAAAGTACATCGTTCACTGATTATAACTAAAAGAAACAGAGAGAGAGAGATTACAATACAATTTTGTAGTTTATAATAACGAAATGTGGTACATGGCTGCGTCAAAGCAAAATATGTGTATGAAATGAATGCATAATTCAGCTGCATTATTATAAACAGGAATTTGCACATCGTAGGAACTATTCGTTATATTTAATTGGATTTCCCATTATGGAACGAATGAAGTCTTGCACCGCCGTTGCATATTCCTGCATAACAAAATGAAAACCCACAGTAATGAGATTACTCGTGTGAAACATGTGATAACTCAATTCATGTGTATGTACTTTGTCGAAAGCAAACTGCAATCCGATAAATACTCGTATACAAGTAACTTGATTATTTGAATGTTAATACCTTAGGATATCTTCTATAATGCATGACATGCTCAGAGCCTGAAAATCGCACTTTCTGGACTTTACTTCCACGTGCCTCCACAATTTGTATGAATTGTTCAATTTTCTCTACGGGAATGAGCTCGTCACTGTCAGAGTACAAGAAGAGAAAGTTGTGATTTCTCATGTTAACAATTCTTCCCAGCCAGTTGGTCAGTGGTGCGTCTTCAATGTCACGAGTTTCGAGAGAATCCAAGGAATCGCCATATATACAGAAGCATACGGCAGTTTTTAGATGATACCAGAATATTTGGCATACCAAAAAAAATATTACAAGTCCAGCGGCAAGGTATCTGAAACTGTTATATGAATTATTGTAATTTAGAATTGGGCTTCATAAAAAAAAGTTTTGAAATTGCTCGAGTAAAAGCTGAACTTACATTTTGAGATTTTCGAAAATGCTAAGCATAGCTCTATAAGAACTTTGTAGCTTTCGAGGGCATGGTGAAGAGTCAAATATGGTGCCCTTAATATCCAGCGGAGAAATCTGATGCTTTTCAAGCTCCTTCAGGATACACGAGTACGTGTAAGCTCCTCCGTTGGAAAAAACGTGAAAAAATACAGGATGAGTGTCCAATTGAAGACTTTGTACAACTTTAATGATCTTCTGTGCCAAGATTGGAAGTTTATGATTTTGGATAAAGTGATAGCGCAAAGGTGTAATATACCTGAGCACAATACATCTGCATAAAAAAACACATACATACATTGTCTGGTTATTGAAACATATTTACACACATACAATTACACTTTTCCTTCGCCGATATTTGAAAATATATTATAAATATATGTTAACCCTCGCTTCAGGTAGTAATCCGAATATTTTGACAAATACTTGTGTTCCGCTCCAGCCCATCCAAGAAGAATTACCACCAGTTCATTGTTTTTTGATTTATCGTTTTCATTTACAGGCCATATTTTTTCGACGTCTCCAGGAATATTTTCCGGAAATTGAACGTGAACGTCACCTTCCGTATTTGTCTCCATCATCAAGAGTTTTATATATCACAGGCGGACGGGATATATAGCGACGAATTTGGTTTTATCAAAATTTGGCTAAAAGTTTCAAATAAATTGTATACTTAATCTATGCAATCAAACACACACAAACCCACTCGCAGCCACCTCAGTCAAAACCAATCCAAGTCACCAGCAGATTGTTGCTGAAATCTTTGCAAACGCTCATTTTTGCTACATTTTGCAATTTACGATATTCACGATTCACATGTATTTAACAACCCTGTGAAAAACTGAAAACATTTTGTTTAATACATACATAAGGTACCAAGTAAGTATACTTACACTTTACTTTATAATGATAGAGATTTTAAGATAAATTCATGTCTGTAAACAATCTGATTTTTAATCATTTTTTACATGCACAACGCAATCGCAATATCTACAATGCCATGAAAAAGATATATAATTCGCATATTTATGGGCAATAGGTACACATATTATATAATAATAACTAATAACATTACAAGATTAGCTTAGTACACAATATATGAAGGTGAAGCAGAGTTTTGATAGTTGGTTTGGTGTAGTGAATATAATAGTAAATCCCTGAATTTGTCATGATAAAAAAACATCATCTTCATCATGAAAACATACGTGCAAGGAACAAATTATTTACGCCAAGGGATACAAAATTACCAGGTATCAAGCAATTACCAAGTTATCCACAAGTTATCATTATCAATAGAGCGTCATCGTTGGCGTTGGCGTTACACGTATCACGTATGTTAGTTAACCTCTGAATGAACGTTTTGTCGCGCAAATATACGTGAAGTGAACATATAGTCAATTTGTAAATAGATTATTGTTGTATTTACGTATTCGTGCATAATTTGTATTGTAAACACCGCTTCCAATGCAATCTTGCATTCGGAGGGATGCTGGAATTGGTATAGTGCATATCATCCTCCCTTGCCTTTGCAAAAAAGCAATTTAAATTAATTAACACTTTTTCATAGTATTGAATATAATTTATGATTACTGTACTGTAAATCAAGATTATTAAGGCGCAATGACGACTACAGCCAATTACTGTATTGTAAAATATATACGTAACAAAATTCAAGATAGATGCACCAGCTTAAACTTGCTCACCCATCACACAAAAAGTTTTTACATGTTATTTCATTATTGCCGTTAGCAGTAGGTAGTACACGATTACAGATGTGTCCATGCTGCAAGCACTTTTAGAACTTTAGAAATGGTTATGGTAATTACCAAGTGTAAGTACCATAAATGGTAGATGTCCTTCAAAAAGCGTCTTTGGCTACAATGCTAATTGGGAAAATACAATGTACGCCGGTGACGGTAAGCGTGACGCATCGTGTGTTGTAGGATATAAACAAGTACAAAGTTTAAAATTTAGTACTAAAACTGTTAGGAAGTAGCAAAATACATTTTTCTATCACAATTTTTCTTATAAAAATAGTTTCTTAAATATTATGACAAAATTAAAATCTCAATAATCTTTTAGCATGAATCCAATAAGTAAAATTCAAGAGAGGTGACAAATGTACAGGTATATTGTGTTCATGTGTTGCTAGAATTTTACCTGATACCGGCGTCTTTTAATTATTTCCGGAAGTTGGATTTGATTGTGATTAAATTGTCATGTCTTCCTAGTTCCTGTAATAGTAATGAATAATGTTTGCAAACAGTATAGTAGCTGGTTTTAATAACCCAGCAAATTTTAGAATGTAGTTCCGCATCGCATGATGCCTTTACTTTACACAATTAGAACATTTTCTGATCTATGGCCAAACGAGACTTAAAAATGGGAAATCATGAAGTAAATTAAAAAATTTGGATTACCTGTGTGGGCAAGAATAAAGAATTATTATTAATGCACATCCCACATACGCAACAACCAGCAACACACGTAAAACAAACATCTGACTGAGAAAAAAGAGAGTTTATAGTGTAAAAAATATCCTCTCCACATATGACATTTTTTGTTTGTACGCATGCGTCTTATTATAATAGTAAGTAATGTCATATTGTCCTTAAAAAAGACGATATTATTTTTATTATACATTAATTATGGACATTTAAGACCCCCGCTGCAGTGGTGTCTGTATATTATTGTAGCAATAAAAACCTAACACGGATAGCTTTACGATATTTAGCCAACAGAGTTGTTGCTAATTTGCTAATCCTGCCTGAATATTCTGATTGAGAGAAGCAAAAAAAGTTTTCATGATTCATTATTAAAGAGTGGGTGGTTATGTAAAAACATCATGCGGCTGCATTCAAGCATGCAAAATGAACAAAGTAGAGTTACAATCCAACAAATTTGAGTTTGGGTATTATTACAATATCCTAGCTCAAATCTGTTGGCCGTATGTATATGTGTGTCCGATTGTCAACCAAGTGTGCCAACCGATTTAGACCAAACTTAGTGTAAAAGATACCTTATAAGAAGGTCACGATTCCCATACATTCCCATTAGCCCTTCAAGTTCATACGATTCTGATTCTCATCCCTCTAGGTCAACCCCCTGGGGGTAGGAGGGCCCTATTACCACTTGCAGCCCAATAAAACCATCGGGTCTTAGTTCAGCCTTGTGGGTTTATTACTTACGTAGGTATGTTCATAGTGATTAGGGATGCGATTCACATTCACATCATGCGAATGACTTACTGCATGCATGGATATGGGCATACTATCACCGTTCTGCATAAACAAAACAACCTTTTTTTGAAGCAATGTACCCGCGATCCATATTTATCATGCCTTTATCTCAACGGATATATCTTTTTCCTGCTGCTGCTCGCTCTTAGTTTAGTTTAGTCTGTCATTTGTCATTTTTCTCCGTATACATATGATCATTTCCCAGGTGCCTGGAAAAGTACTTATTTTTGTGTTTTTTTAATTACTCCTTCAATTCGGTCAAAAATGTCACGTGCTGTGCTATTGCGTTAAGTTGACTGATTTGTTTGTGTTGAATGCTTTAGTGATGGCGTTTGGTTCAAGTAGAAAGTTCAGAAGAACTTCCCTCTCGGATGGGGATGAAGAGGAGGATAACACCATCACAAGTTTAAACAGGAACAACAGCAGTAGTGAATATTTGTCCCGGCCTCGGAAAACCGTGTCATCTGCTGTTCTGAAGAATTGTAACTCTGCAAATATTTCTCCGATTGTCTCCATTTCAAACACCAACAGCAACCATACCAGATTACGGGAGGATCCTATGAATGATGCTAATACCAGTAGAAGGATTGTGGAAAGGGACCATGATGGGCTGGAGGAAAGCGGAAATGATAGGAAACTAATGGGCGAATTTAACACTAACATTGTGGGGAAAATGACATCGACACCGCTTTTAACCCCGGTGAAAAGTCGACCTAATAAACCATTGTTGTCAGCTTTTAGGGATGTGACTGACTTGACAAAGTTGGAGTGCATCACAATGGACAATGGTACTGAATGAATATGATTATATACAATTTAAATTGTCTAAGAATGTTATAGTTGTTCTATTTAAATTTTTCTATTTTTGCAGTTCTGGAGTGCCTGAGAGAGAGATACAGATGCCACCAGTATTATACATATGCTGGACCTGTTTTGTTGTCATTAAATTCATGCTTGAAATTGCCAAGAGCGTCATTAATTGAGGACGTAACAAGAATGACCTGGTATTTTGTTGATGAAGCCAAAAAGGAAAACGGCATTACCACTGATTCCATTAATAAGGCTCCACATGTGTACGATATTGGTTACCAGTGTCTAAGAAATCTCGCCACGGTGGGCTCCCATCAAATTATTTTAATCTCAGGGGAGAGTGGAGCTGGAAAGGTAAATTTAGTCAACTACAACCTACAATTAAAATGTGTATTCCATTCATATGGGTTTCAACTATTTACCAAATTTTAGACGACTGCAACGCAGCAATTAATCAAGTACCTGACTGAAAATAACTCCCGAAACTTTGGAGCGAATATTTGTAGCAACTTGGATAAAAAGGTGATGAATGATTACTTCTTTTTTTAAAATTTTTTTTTTAATTCATGGCCAAAAATTTTTTTACATTCTGAATATTATGATTACTGCCTTATTAAGATTTATTATGCAACGTTAATTTTGGAATCCTTTGGAAATGCTAAAACACAAGCGAACCCTAACAGTAGCAGATTTGGGCGTTTGGTTCAATTAAATTACGGCAAAGTCAGTGGGCAAATCACAGGAGCCGAGATTCAAACGTATTTGTTGGAGAAACATCGTGTGGCAAAGTACGACTTTCGCTGTGAACGAAATTTCCATATTTTTTATTACGTAAGTATAATGTCATTTAATTACGTGATTATAATTTCAGTTGCATATGGAAATTAGATTATATGTAACTTTACATTGTTTTGAAATGAAGGTTCTTCACGGGCTTCGATATGGTACAATTGCATCACCAGATGGATTTGATCGTAAAAACACAAATGGGCTATTCCCATCTGATCTCTTGACTGACGCTTTAGAATGCGAAGACGAAGAAGTTCAAAGACTCATAAATGCTGTTCAAGCGTTTAATATGAGTGACTTTGCAGAACTGGTAAAAGTTCTACTCGCAATAATGGCTCTTTTGAAAGTCACGTTTGTTCCAGACTGTGACAGTTCATCTGAGGAAGAGTATTATAGTAGTGGACTTGAATCTCCATACAAAACCGAGTTCACAGTTTCAGACAAAAACTGTGTTCATCTGGCTGCAGATTTGTTGGGAGTGAATGAGACGGAGCTTGTGGATATTTTGATTGCTCGAAAAATTACAGCTGGTAAAAATTACTTAAACTAAACTTATTAAAAACTTAAATTTTTTGAATGCTTATAGTAATTTTTTTGTGCTTTTAGGCAGCTCTCATCGACACAGTATATTTAGGAAGCCTTGTGAAAACATTAGAGAATGCGAGGAACGACTCCATGCCCTCATGAGCTTTATTTATGAGAGGCTGTTCTCTTTTGTATTGGACCGTCTGAATTCCAGTCTAAAGGGAAATGCGATGGACGAGTCAGAAAATTTTTCCACACTGTCACTCCTCGACTTGTACGGATTTGAAAATTTTCGTGTAAATCACTTGGAGCAAATTTGCATTAATTACGCAAATGAACGTCTACAAAGTCTGAATGTGGCAATTGTCAAGTCATACTACGAACAGTCCATATCCCAGGATGAAGTTATGATACCACCTAAAGAGCTCTTGCGCATTGAAAATGAGCTTTGTCAACGAATTGAGGAATTACATACCCATGTATTTGCATTTTTGGACGAAGAGTGTCTTTTGAAGAGATCTTCTGAAGACAAATCTATTTTGGAAAGGATGAATATGAATTTAACGGGAAAGAATTCGAAATTCATCAAGTCGGGTAGAGTGAATGAACCCGGTTACAAGTTTGTTGTCAATCATTACGCTACAAAGGTCGAATATCAGCTAAGTGGCTTGGTTCAAAAGAATAAGGATCATATTCCCCCAGAATTTCAAGATATTCTTAGATCAAGTGGAAATTTGTTTGTGAATTTGTTGTTTAAACATGATCTCATTCGAAGTCGTAATACCTCTGGTCCCACCCCGCGGTCAGTTCATACTGTAAACAAAAACATTCGTGGCAAAACTATCCTTACGAGATTCAAAGCGTCTGTGGAGGAACTTATGACCAGGTTGAAAGCTTCAGAAAATAAGGACGTCCATTTCGTTAGGTGTATCAGACCCAATCCGGATTTACAAGCAGGGACATTTTCAATGGATATTGTAGAGAAGCAATTGCATGCTTGTGGGATTGCAGATGTAGTCAAAATTGCTGGGAACGGATATCCCATCAGGTTTGTGTGGTGTACAATATTAAATTTAAACAAGAGTTTTAAGTTAAAACTTTTAACGCAAATGAATGAAATGAAACCCATGTTTTAACCTCTGTGAATACAAATTTGATTTAAATGAATTAATTTTGCTAGACTTCACTCTGCAAAGTTTGTCACTGAGTTTCCAAAAATACTTACCTTCTTTTGCAATGGCCTTTTGGACACGAGGATACTTGCTCTTATTTTCTCAGGGATGAAAAATGTGTGCTTAAAGTTTGGGAAAACTATGATTTTTATGTCGGAGAACTGTTGGAAGATGTTTAAGAAAACGGAAAAGTTTCTTACTTTGCATAACACGAAGATTATTCAGAAAGCTTGGAAATCACATTTGGAACAAAAAGGTAAGGAGGAGACGTTTTAAAAGGCATAGTAAAAAAAAACAGGATGTTTTGCTTATCTGCATTTGCTTATTTTTTATGATGTTTCAGAAATTTTGAAAAGGACGATTAACCAGTCCCAACCTTCCCCCTCGTTTAAAGGTAGGGGCGATAGCTTGTCTCAATCTGAAGAGGATGGACTTACACAATTAAGTTCCTCCAATAATTTTAGCTCTTACTTGGAAGAACACGAATCTGACGTTTCTCAACAAATTGAATCGGTTGAAATGAATCGTTTACCAATACAAAACGATGGGTCGCAGTCTCGACCACCACTGTATTTTGGAATGGGGGTTGCTAGTCGAGCACCTGTTCATACGGTACTTGTTTTATTATTCACCTTTTTTTTTTAATTTGCATTAAACAATCGTATTACTCTCTTAAAAACTTTTAACTTTTTTTATATTAATTCCAGCTTCCTATCAAAATATACATGAAAAAAACGTGTATTCCATTCATTGAAAAGCCTCCTCGACGCTTGCTTGCAAACGGTATTCAAGATGCGTTTGAAGACTACGGAATCGTGTTCTTTCGTTCATAGGAAATTAAAATGCGCATTTAGGAATTTTTCAATAATAATTTTCGGTTAAAATATACCTATGCTCTATTTTGTCAATTTCCTTGTTGCACTTCCAGGTTTGTAATGTTAAAATACACGATTTTATTATTAGTAACATAAATATATATTAAATATTTTACAATACAATACAAACATAAATATATATTAAATATTTTACAATACAATACAATGTTCAAGTAGCTTCAGCTTCGCTACTTGACAAATAACAACAATGGGATTAAGAATTACCTACTGACTCATCGTAAATGGTAGTAATTAGCTCTACATAATTATCACAGTGAAAAGCAATTAGTTCATCCAGAGATGAAACGAATTTTTTATACCATATGTAGCTTAATTTTGGAAAGAAGTTGCTTGAACTTGAAATAAAAGGCATATTTTCTTTTTTTATCCCCATCATCCAGGTAGCTAGCACTCCGGTGACGTATACGTCTTCCAAGTGGTACAATTTGTTCAGTTGTTTCGAAGCTTCTAAAATTTCCAATACTGCATCGTCAGATAGAACATAAAAATTTCCTTCTGCGTAAGGCGGATAGCTATTTTCAAAGAAGTCCTGCATTGCAGGCCCACCGTCATCATGATCTTCGGCAATTGGAATGGTTTGTTCCTTTTCAACTTTTGCTACAGTTTTCAGCTTTGCCACTTTTTCAAACACATCTTTCCAAATACTTTGTGGTGCAAACCACTTGGAAAATGCATCCCACGTATGGGGTTCTCTACCTTCGTGAATTACTCCGCCCAAAAACAGAAAAGGCTTCTGAGGCGAAGAAAGCAATTGATCTGCTTGATCAAGCTCATCTTCGTCGTTTTTATTAATATCATCTGGTTGGTGGTGCATTTTCTCAAACTTGAGATTTCTCATGTAACAGTAATGTAACAGGTTGCGCACATTCACAAACACGTCATCATCAGTCTTGATAAGGAATTTGGATTTGGGATGGTGAAATTTGAAATATTTGAGAAGTCTTAGGGATTTAATGGAAAGGGCGTAGTACCCCTCTCGGAAGTCATCTATGATGAGATCTCCAAATTGTTCCGATTCTTGAATTAAAGTTGTCTATATAATAATACACGTAAAATATAATTAAAACCAAATCTATGGCTTAATGGCTTGCCAAAAAAATAATCATGTAAAAAAGAAAGTAATCTCACTATTGACTATTATTACCATTTCATCCTTAGAGTTTGGCTTTCCCAAAAAGAAAACCACAACTGCTCCATGGTTTTCATATGCATCTTTTGCCCACGTGCTTCGTATTATAGCTCTTCTGTGCACATTGCCAGGAAGAGAGGTTACCACAATCACCAGGAAAGGGATTTTCTCCTGAAAAAAATCAGCACAAAAGCAAAGATTTATATAGAGTATAAATAAATATGGAAAAACGTCCAATTGTAGTATGCATATGGCAAGTTGAAGTTAGCACAGAATTGTCGCTAAAAAATTCGCATCCTATACAACTCTCCGAAAAACCAACTTCCCGAATTCTCCAAAATCAATGGAAATGCACCCCAAAGCTCCGTACAAGTAG
>JAHZNC010007151.1:0-10212 GCA_027744095.1 Zhuqinia jingwanae | reverse complement strand
ATGCTGAGTGACGATAAAAAAAAAGAGAATGAAAACGTATATAGAGATTTGTGTATTATAAGACCTCGTGACACTTTGATCCTTTTTTGGACCTTTAATGCACATTATCATTATCCTGATCGTCATCATCATAAAATGCAGTAATATGTCATCAAAAATTATCGGCTTGTTTTCCATTGTCGCCTTGTATATACCAACCATTATTATTGTTCCTTCTCCTCCCCCTTGTCAGTGTAAGTGTCAACCTGAACGAATCAAAAAAGGGCAGGAGAGAAATATAAAATCACATCACACACAGCACTTATTTGTGTTGTATTTATACATGCATGTACAGAATACAGACGGAGGAGACAAGTACAAAGGAAAACACAGGAAAAAAAAATTATTACATATCAGATTTATTTATCCAGAGCAATTTATTTCTTTTGGACAAGAGAAGAGAGAGAAAAAAAGTTATGTAACTAAAACCATTTTTTTCTTCTTTTTGATGCTTGTCTGCCTGCCTGATACCATAACCATAAGAGTACCATGCATTGTTTGCATTGTTACTGTTAAAAGTATTATCTAGTGTTACGCACACACATATTTATATAGTCAATGTAGCATGCTGTATTGTATGTATATGCTACGCCGGTCCAACAACAACAACAATGATAAAAGCCGAAAACCAAGAGGGGAAGTTTGCTCAATTGAGCTCAACAAGATTTATTTGTTTACTCTGTCAGATTTTCATAGATCCAAAAAGCAGGAGAGAGAGAGAGACGTACACACACACAAGAGTAGTATAGTAGTTACCATTGCTGTTCTTTGCTTAGATTTTTTTTCTAAATTCACCGTGTCCGTCTATCTATCTTTCTTTTTCTACTACTATCAACTACACTACCACTACTACCACTGCCCATTTTTTTCTTTCCCTGTAAATCTGAATGAATGTATGCGTAAATGCTTGATGGGATGATGGCAATGGCAGCAGTACTGTAGAGTAGTAGCAGTGGAAGTGGTGGTGGCATATAGTGCTGCTAAGCCAAGCTGACCTTTTTTTTGAAGTGAGGAGGAGAAAAAGAAAAAAAGAGAGTAAAGTGCAGTAGCAGCACACAGCTTTTTATGCATACTACATTTACTAACTTGCCCATTAATCACCGAAACAACAATAAAACACAATCATTTTATGTACTTTTACTATTTTCTCTGTGTGCACATTGGCTATACACATACATACAAATATATATTATATAATGATAATATGCATAAATGGTTTATGTGTATACGCTCCACTTCGTCGTCGTCGTCGTCGTCATCATCATCTCCATTGCCATCAGTTAACACACAGTTATTGTGTACACAACACATACACAGAGGTCTTCTTCTTACATGGCATAGTTTTGTATGTGGTTTAATTGAATTACGCATTTTTCACTTTTTTTTTGTTCATTCCTAATGTACTGTGTACATTTTCATGTGTACATACAAAAAAAAAGTTTCACGGGCAATTTACATCAAAATCAACAGAAGTTCTAGGAGCGGCAGCAGCAAGTTAGTCAGCAGCAGCAGCAGCAGAAAAAACATCACCAGTGGCATATACAAACTATGCTTACTTATACCGGCTGAATCACCACATAATTTTTATTTTTCTATGGAATATTTGACAGCTTTTGGCTTCCCGGTATACACAAAACAAAATATATGTACAATCAAATGAATAGATGACAGGCGCATATAATATATATACATTTTTTTTACATAAACCCAAAATAACTAATGACAAGACACTATTTCGCCTCTGGTACTGTTTTGTTGTGTTGACTCTGACAAATCTCAAGTGATAACAAAACTTTGTTTTTTCAAGCCTCTTTTTTCATTCTATTTAACAAGCTTGATCCTTTCTGACGCTTTCAACTTATAACCAATTGCATCATCACCAGAATATATATATATATATATTTGATATTCTGTTATAAACAAAAAAGCATAACAAAATAACCAACAAATAACAACAATGCATCGTGTCATTTGATTTGTACAGAAAATGTAGGCCTAAATACAGAACAAAGAATGAAATGTAGAGAGAGAGAGATGGGGGCTTTTTTTTATTGATTACCTCTGTACAAATTAGTGACGACGAGCTTATTTTTTTTGTGTAGCTGTTTATTGATGTTAAAAGTGCCTGGTAGCATAGTAGTAAAAGTGCATCCCTTGAGGGCGTAAAGCAAGGACAAAATGACAAGTTAAAAAATAAAATGTAATATATATATAGTTTTTTTCTTTTAAAATGTACAAACAAGAGTAAAAGTTGAATTTGTACTTTTTCTTGTTGGGAAAATTGGATACTGGGAAAAAGAAGTGATAAGAAGAAGAAGAAAGGGACATTGTCGTCATCGTTGTCGTCAGCAACAGCAGCACACAGCATACACGATCATTAACAATAGCAGTGATTTGGGAGTTGGTAGATTGGACGCTCTCTGAATTTTAAAATAGTCTCTGGTGACTTGACAAGCCTGACTGACAAATAGACCTCTCTCTCTCTCTCTCTTGTTTCTAATCGTACACAATGATAAATAGAGAGAGAGAGAGAAACTCATTTTGATTTGATTATTTATATAGCTCCAGTTTGAAAATTTGTTAACCAACTCAAAAAAAAGTCAAGTCAAGTGAAATGAAATTTAATTTAAACTTTCCTCTCAGGATTATGGCTGGTGTACATACAGCATATACAACAGAGGGATATGTATGTAATATATTTATTATACAGGCTTTTTCCTGTCAGGCTATCTTGATGATGTTCCTTCTAATCTAAATTATATGCACATATAGTCAAGTATTATCATATAAGTACATGCATTGCTGCTCTATGCTCTTGTTTCTATCATCATCCTCTATGTTTTTTATTATTACAAATTCCCATTTGAAAAATAAAAATGTTTTTCAAAAAAAATCACAAATTGATCAGCAAGTCGAGAAAATGGGTTCATATACCTACTTAGGTATAACCATATATGTATATATTTTTTTATTATACATCATCTCGGAACATTTTTTCAACTGCAATATATGTTAATCCATGTATGCATGGTATAAAGTGCCATTGCGCATAACATAACACACACAGACACAGACACAGAGAGAGCCTCAAACAATCACACAATCAGTGCAAAAATAAATAAAAGTCAATAGAGGGAAATTTATGAGCATGGCAAAGAGCAGCGAAGGGGATGGATGCCATGTCAGTGGTATTAAGATAGCTGGTTGATGAATGACTTTCTTATATATTCACTTTTTTTACTGCACACACACGCACACACTCACTCACGGTGTTTTACCACAAGAGAAGCAGCAGCAGCACAAAAAGATATCTTTATTTATTAATCAAAGCAGAAGAAGTAAAAGAAGAAGACGAGAAAAAAATACCAACTCTTTCCATTATGAAGATAAATGTGTTTAATGGATGTTTGTAAAAAAAAAATATAACATGCTTGCTTACATATATGTATTTTTTATATTATTATAAGTATGGTATTTGCAACATAATCATCATCATATCAAATTATTCGTCGTCTTCATAATATTATCATCCTCATTTCGTTTGGGTTGAGTGGTACAAGTCAAGATGATGAAGACAAAAAACAAAGTATATAGTAATCTTTTTTTATTCCTACTACTTTTTTTCTGCTCCTGTTTACACAGATAACCAATTGGAGGAAAAGGAAAAGAAGTCGAGAGAGCAAAGTAGAAAAAAACGAATATATATTTTTCAATGTAGGTACATTATGTACATATTATTATACTTAATGTAAAGTGTGTAATAATGATATGTTTGTATAATAAGCTGACTTGATTATTTTCTTTTACGAAAAAAAAAAATCAGGAGAAATGAGATAGTATTTAGGTTACATTTATGGCTTGACTTGAGTTATCTTATCTTATCGTAAAATATACTTTATTTGCTCTAATCTGAAATATCACTCTGCAATAACCATCAAGTATAGAGCTCTAGATAGATTGAGATGTATAAAAAGGAGGAAAAAAAACTAAAATGAAAAAAAAAACGTCGGCTAAAAGAGTTGATAAATTATTGATAAATATTTATAAAAAATATAAGAACTGATATTGAACTGCTCTTTTGGTTCTGGTTGGTGTCCAATTAGTAGCTTCCTCAAAGCTTTTGCGCAAAGTGTAAGAGTACAAACAAGCAAGCAAATAAGTACATTGAACGGATAATCTTTATTTTTTACCTATGTTTGATTTCCTGATATGATTTTTTTTGAGAGAAATGACGCGTTTCTTGGTAATAATGACTGCGTATCATTTTTCTTCGGAGTATGAAGAGCTTCATAAAAACTACGCCGGAGTCGAGAGGAGTCGGGTTTTTTTTATAAATGTTAAGCTGGTTGAATTGTTCTTTTTTTGTTTGCTTGACTTACGATGTGTATATATGGCTTCTTCATCGTATTCTTCTTCTTCTTCTCAGGAGGATTATGACGATGATGATGATGATTCCTTTCGGTTGTTCGGTTGAATTATGAGAGAAGGCATTGAAATATTAATCAGTCACTCAAATCAAAACTGCTTCCTGCCTGCCTTTTACTTCTTCTTAGAGATAGTTGTATAATAGCTTGCTTATACACATACATACATCATAGCTCGATGTGTAGTCTTTTAATGATCCTGCGTCGTGTAGAGTTGTAATAGAATAATAATAGGAGTATATTTTTTTTTGATACCACGCCACCACCACCACCATCACAACAACTAACTATATATCCCTACCCCCATCAATGATCATCTCTCCATTAAATTATTATACAGCTTGTCTTGTCTGTCCGTCTCTTGTCAGCCATCATCATCAACAAAAATAACAAACAGCAGCATCAAATCAAAAGACCGTTTTAAAATTCCATGATGATCACTCATGATAATGGTCACTTTCTGTATTAGTACTATATATTATACAACCTTTGTTTGTGCACATGTATCATTTTAATATAATTTTGAAGGAAAAAAGTTGATACCTTATAATCATAACAATTTTTCTTCGTCTTCTTTACATCATCTTTGAGAAGAAGGAACATAATAACAACAAAAAACGGTGTGGCTAGTAGAAGAGGTGGTGGTGGTGGTGGTGGATATTGAAGTAATAAAAAAATAAGAATGGATTAGGGTTACACATTATACAACAACCTACCATCTTTTACCTACCATTCAGTTATTCACCCTGTCTGCCGTCTGACTTTTTATTTCAACTTGACGAAGAATAAGATAACCATTAGGTTGTGCAGTTCTCTTGTCGGTCCGTCAGTACTCTTGTTGTTTGATGATGATGATGAGTATTGCCTGACTTGAGTATATATGTATCTATTTATCATGCAATAACCCAACAAGGCACTACTATACTTAATATTATGTAGCAAGTAAAGCAGCAAGGTCTTCTCTCTCTCTCTCTCTCTCTCTCTCTCTCTCTCTTATCTGTCACTCAATTCAACTCATTCTGACAGTTTAAAAATGATGATGGCCCATTTATATTCAACAAAGGTTTTCAAACAACAAGACGATCAAGAAGAAAATGATGAGCCGAAAAAGACTTTTTTTTTGTCCATGACTATGACTGACTGTTGTTGTAAGCGTTTGTACCTGCCTAATAAAAAGATGATTATTATTTACTATTATTATAAATCGAGAGGTGCAGTGTGTGCGCTTCGTTTTCTTCAAAGAAAGATCACATGCAAAGTCAAGGATCTTCTTCTCTATTATGTATATTGATTCACTTGAGCATAAACACAGCGAAAAAAAAAATTAAATAAATTTATATGCAGTTCACATAAACAAGAGAGTAAACAAGTTATTAAAATCCACCGTGTATTAGGCATATATTTATGTATACCTGATCATCATCATCAATGTTTTTTTCTGAGTTTAGCAAGCGTACATTATACATACATTTGTTCATCATCATCATCATCAAGAGCATCAACAGCAGGAAGATTTTTAAAAGCAGTCAAGTAAAACAGAGAGCCACCACCACCATCACACAACACCATCATCATCATCATCATCATGAATTGACCATAATGGTAATCTCTTCATCCATCCTTTTTTGTAATACACACAAAAGGAAGAGTTGTGGTCGTTGTTATCATCATCACTGCAGTCGTCGTCGTGAGCATTTCAATCTTCTTGGGAGGTTATCATTTATTATAACACAATGTACTTATTAGTGCCTACCTTAAATAAATAAAAATATAATAAATATCCTATACCTACCTACTCGATTGATGGTTTTTGATTGTGCGAGTGCAGGAGTAGAGATTTCAAATAGAACAACAAACTTAAAAACTGCATGCATTTTTATAGATATAATATAATGTGGCAGTGTAGAAAAGAGCCGCGACGGCACCACCACCATCACTACACCAAAAAGTAAAATAGATTCTTTTGTTATTATATTTTTTTGAAGGCCATTATAATCCTTTTCTTAATCAGCTCACGGTGGAGTGGTGGCTGTTGTTGTAGAAAAAAAAAGTGATGGACAAATAAAAAATTAAATTGACGGCTTTTCTCTTCCCAAAGCATATTATACAGCAGAGCAATGCGCTGCATAATATGAGAACATTTATTGTTTATTGATTGAAAAATCCAGGGGAAATGAAAAACGTGTCTACATGCTTTCAAATGCCTGCCGATATTATACAATGTATAATATTGTACATATATGCTCTTGTTCAGTTTTTTTTTAAACACGGTGGTTGATTGAATTGAACTGAAGTGTAGTACAGATATGTTGTGTAGTAAGCTGTTGCTTGGTTGGCTGCCTTGTCTGTCAACTTGTCAACAGCTATCTCCATTCCTCTTCTCTCTCTCTCTCTCTATGCCTTTCTCTCTATTTTTTACTCCTTCTCTCTCTCTCTCTCTCTCTCTCTCGACATAAATTATAATAATACAAAACCCTTCCATTTACTATACTCTCTGCATACATATGAGCTGGAGAACAAAAAAACGAAACAATAATGTCGTGTTTACCATGTCAAGCACAAAAAAATTTAGACACGTAATATTGTACAATTGCAAAGGTATTGAATATACAACATATACTCTCTCACTCTTTTTTTTTACTGACACATGACAGTAAAGAAAGGAGAGACTGAAGATGAAAAATATAGAGAAGAAATTGCTTTCATACAGGCATAAGTAGAATAAAATATCAAATGCAATACCTAAATAGTTACTTCGTGCAGTAATGTAACATATATAGGTAGGAAAACACGGCTAGTCAATTATTTACATGTGTATGCGTTGTGCTATATAAGCAGCTATAAAACAGTTTTTTAGGGAGAGAGAGAGAGATAGAATATAACAACACCAACACACACACAACAAACACAGGCAACTCTCCTGAGGGGTCTCAGGTGTGAATCCATGCAGACGCAAATTGAATTTGAATGGTTAATACTTTTTGAAAATAGTGAAAATGAAAGGAGGAGAAGAAAGCAGTGAGCCGTGCATGCCACGATAATAATAATAATAATGGTTTTGATATGTATTTGTTGTACATGTAGACAGGCAAATAGCAGGCCAGGCAAGAGACCAGACACACATTTACACAAGAACTCACACAACAACGGATGCAATCTTGTTTGGTCTGGTTACGCTATAATTTTTTTTTCTTGGTAAAAAACAAGTAGAAGCTATAATAAATATGACGTGGCTCAATTTTCTGCCTGCCTACTTGTCTACGCTCAAGCTAGAGTCCTGTCAGGAAAAGGAGAGAGAGAGGGAGAGAAGGAGAAAGATGTAAAGTAAATATGACATGACTGGATATCTCTTCTAGCTTATTGGAAGTGAGAAGGAGAAAGAACTGTGTGTGTATATATGTTTGAGTAGGTATAATATGGACACATGCAAAAAGGGAAGAAGAAGGCTGTCAAAAAATCTAGAAGTTGAAGGAGATGTGGAAAAAATACATAAAAACGACAACGATTCATGGCGGCAGTGACGGTGGTGGTGGTGGTGGTGGTACTGTACCAAGAACTGGAACGAAATAAAGTAATAATAATAGGAACAACAATAGCAGCAAACACACACACAGACACACGAAAAGTGGAAAAAAATTGTATAATATAATTTTATAAGAAAATAAAAAAGGCTTAAAAAATAAATATGTATTTTTTAGTGTTTTATTTGGAATTGGAATTTAGATTCGCAGGGAGGCAGCAAACAAGCATATAGAAATGGAATGGTTGATAAAAAAAAGGTAAACGAATGAAACGAGGGATTTGTACTGACAGACTGACAGACTGACAGACAACGGACAAGTCAGTCGAGCCGACAAGACTCTTGAGACCGTCGTCGTTTCACAGAGAGAGAGAGAGAGAGAAGCTTGAGTTTTTAGTTGTGCTGGTTTGTGTGCAGTGTACACTCTTTGCTGCTTTTGCATTGCCTGTTGGGTAAACAAAAAAAAACTGACAGTTTGGTTGAGTGACAGTGACAGGCTAATACCTTGTCTTGTTTCATGATGATCATGATGATGATGACGATGACGAAGAGAGAAAGAAGGAACTGTACACGTTCTTCTATAATATAATTTATAATTTTTATAATGCATTGCAGTACGCAACAGTGAAAATCATTTTAAGACAAACAGCCAAGTTTTGATATGTCTATGGAAGATTATCATTAAATATTATTATTATTTTGTGAGCTTAAGTTAAGTGCATGCTGCTGCCACTGCACTTGGTTCATAATATCTGAAAACTCTCTCATTTCATATTTTGTTTAAAAAAAGTAATTTGAGTCTTTTCTTTGGATTAGCAGCGAATGAAGGGCAAAATGTACATATTTCATAATAATAGAATAGGTAAATTGATTACATAATTTTACAGTCTTTTTTGTATCCTTCTTTTCACGTGTCAACTACGATCATCAATAAAAAGGGTAGATAGGAATATTATTATTATTATTACTAAGGTATATGGTTTAGAGGGTATCAATTATTCTATTCCCAAGAGAAGGTTATCCCGCCGCACACAACACACATTTATGTTTGGTGAAGAGGATGAATGATGAAACGAATTAATCATGAAAACAACAGGACAGGATGACACTTGATAGGAGGAAACTACAGCAGCAGCATAGCAAGTTCAAATTTCTTTTTGAAAAGAGAGAAAAACACTAATTTTCCTGTCCATCTCACACGATGTGCACACCTATGTACGTATGAAGCTTTTTATGATATTATAGACTTGCACGTCTTTTAGTCGTTTGAGCTGACCTGGAACTCTTACACATTACTACAGATTTTGTTAAATATTACTACATGAAATAAATTATATTTAATTCTATCAATATAAGTATTATATTTTTTATAAAAAAATTCAAAATCCACACTCTTTTCCACGAAAAAATTATATCTACAAAATGCTGTCTTCCTCTTCCTACCAACCCGTATGAGTAGCTGACATCTGCCCCTACTGTCCCTCTGTGAGTGGGAGGGAAAAATAGAGCCAGCAGTTAAAATGATACATGGTTCCTGTGAGTGAGCGACTAAATGACGGAAGCTGAAAAGTTGTAGAGAAGTAGTAGTAATTTTTTAAGACGAAAGTGAAAAATCCATTGTCATGTGATAAGTTATAAGCATTTATGTAAGTATAATAAGTATATGTGTAGTTTGTACTGAGTAAATTTAGAAGGATGAGTATTTTGTACTGCGGAGGTGGTACATTGTAGTAAATGAAATGGGGACCTTTCTGCAAGAAGTCTCATCACCACCTGAGGTGTTTTCAAAGAAAGGAAAAAAAAACACATTTAATATTATTTAAGCTGCTGCTGGCCTGTGTGTGCTCACTTTCTGACAGATTTCAAATTACAATATAATGATGGTGTAATAATAATAGGATGGATCTCATTTAAGGTCGCACCGGGAGTCCGACATGCTGCCCAGCAGGAGATCTATCACACAGAGAGAGTGAATGAGTGAGTCAGTATATTTATTTATGATGAATATACATATTATAAACTATGAGAACAGCAGCAGCAGCAGAAGCCAGAGAAGAAAAAAAAAGAACTTGAAACGTTGAAAAAAAGCCAAAAGCAGCAATGAAAAATTCGCCTTCCTAATCAGCAGCATTGTAATAATTGTGACGATGACTATGAGTTACGACCACTGATTTCAGGGGATGATGATGATGATCATGATGATCAAACTAAATACAGATATACACACAG
>JAHZNC010007150.1:0-10618 GCA_027744095.1 Zhuqinia jingwanae | reverse complement strand
ATTTCAAAAATGCAACTAGCAAGACGACTTTTGGATAAACAGTTAAATAAATTGTAAGAAGGCTATAGTTTGTAACAAATTTCAATTTTCTATTCCACAAGTCAATATTCATGTGAGTGCAAGTTGGCATACAAAAGCCCACAAGCAGTTGGTCTCATAAAATATTAAAGTCAAATCCCTACTCGTAGCTATATAAAGTGAATAAAGGGCTATTTCCTTGAAATACACAAAATTGGATGACGCTATTATATAACGTATACCTAGATTCAAAAATAAACTCCTCGAAAAAAAAATCATTAGCAATTCGTTTTACAGCATAATAATAAAAACAAGTGAAAGAATTTAGCTGTACAAACAGAAAATAAGTCGAATGTGGGGGTGGCCTCGATGATTTTTCAAGAATGTATCAAATACACTAAGTTACTTGTTGAGATATGGACTTAAATATCTGTACCACTTGAATTAAAGTGATATTGGTAATATTGGCACATCTTTTAAAGTTCAGCACATAAGTATAAGTAAAGCCTCAGGTGAAAAGCTCTCTGGTAAATTCTCTCTGACCCCACTGACATGGTTTGAAAGAGTTTCACATTACGGCTCTGCCAACTCACACGTCAGCCAAGGTGTGTGATATGAGGGAAATCTGTACGTGTGTTGCACACCGACAAGCGTCTCACTGTCCATTTTCCCTAGCAATCTCTCTTTCCTTCTTGCTTTTCATCTCCCTTTCCCAGCTCACTTTCCCCGACAGAGAGAAACTTACCGGGAGAGTGGATGAGGGATAAAGAGGCTGCTATATATAAATGAAAATGCCAACTAACATTCAAGCATGTATACGTATATACAGAAATAGAAAGTCTTTTTTTTCTCCGATGGCGGATATCGTAGAGTCCAGGTATCTATAGTAAATACATCATCAAGCAACGTAAACTTTTCTAACCTGCCAAAGGTGTAAATAGGATTGATGTAAGCAATCAGGAAACTTGTGGGCATTTCCGAGTGAAATGTTTGCACGCATTTCATTCATAGCATATCAAACAGAAAAGAAAAATGTCAGTGTATTATTGTATGTACACCAAAAGATACTACCAGGCCCACCAGCCCTGTCGTACGCAAGCATAACTGTGCATAGCCAATCAGTTACAACATTTATAGAATTTATATGTTTTCCTGCATGCAATCCCGCCTCTCTATCCCTCTCGAATTTTCCAAATATCTTGCCGTATCTCAAAAAAAATCTCTTTCTCATCTACTGACTTAGTAGTAGGTTTAGCTACACCCACAGTGTAGCAGTGCACCAGTTGAGCAATCCATTTTTATTTGATTGATGAAGCGTTGCATTTCAACAAGGGACGGTCAATATTTATTATTGTAAACGTGCTACCTTATAGAAGGCCATTCTTTACATTCTCATAGATAGGAATTCTTCTTTCCCCACTACGCACATAAGCTGCCAATCAATGATGATCATGGTTGTCAGCGAAATGTATATGGTAGACTATGATATCCCATCGTTAGGTGGTTGTTGATGGGTTGAAGCTCAAGTATCAATTTTACAAATTGAGTTCTCCATCCCTTTTGATTTTTTTTTTCACCTTTCGGTCACTTCACAACAATATATATATTGCTTATATAAGGATTCAGTGCACTGAATATCCTTCATTGAATGGTGGAATTGGATTTTGGTGCAGAAAATTTATACTCTGCATAGTATTTTTTTTTTATTTACAAAAAGTCTCAACTGTTTTCGATCAATTGAAGGATGCTATATCTATGTAAATAATAAATGGATTGCTTTCAAGATCTCAAAAAATGTATCTTTCATCCTATTTGCTCATTTCTCACAAAAGCATTAAGTTGGAGCTGTTTTTAGTTTTACAACCTATTAGTGCTGAAGGTTTGACCGCAAATAAAATGCCCGTAAAAATGTATATATTTTTTTGGAATTTGAACGGCCTACATATATATGTATAAACTTATGGTCATTAATCGATTAACGTAATAATGTATTATTTTTTACATGTGCGTATAAATATTGTGGCTTTGGACAAGACTATGGGGAATGGTAAGAATAGTTCAGAAATGAGTTCAAATAATTTTACATATTTTTAATTTTACAATTTAGGTTTCACCGTATAACTATCGTTCTAGTTTATCGGGTAACTTTCCTCAGTGATCATATCTTGCCAATGTCACATTTATGTAATACTGCGGTTTTAAACCGCTCTTATACTCAAAGGATTTTTTTCTCCATTAGCAACACTATCAATGACGGCCAGTGTTGACATTAGTAAGAAAATTGGCAATTCACGATGACATTGCAAAATATTTAATGGGATGCCTTGGGATTTTAGAGTTTGCAAACTTGTAAACTGCAGTTATCGATTTGTAGAATGAATCTACTATATTTACTCCTAAAAGTATGTATTTAGTAATATCAAGCCAGACAAATTCTGATAGAACTGCACTAAGCTAAGGAATTATCTTAGTGGATGTATTCTAATTTCAAAATTGCCATTGATATAGCATATTCTACAGGAGAGACATGGAGCTGGATTCTACCCGTTTAAACCACTGGCCTTGACAGCTAATGTTTTGGTATATATGTACATATATTAGAACTACGCTGCACCACTGTATCATCATATTATTAGTCATTACAATTTCCTTCTCAAATCTTAAGGTGATATAAAATGACACTAGAACATCTGCCCTACATTTATACTTTCTGTCTGAATTACTATTGCACGGAATTTCTGCAAACCATTCTGAGAAGAAAAAACTACTAAAACGTATTTGATGCAGTGGTAACATCAGCGTTTTTACATTTATTTAAGATAAATAACAAGGAGCGCACTATAAAAGTAGCATAAAACTGGGATGCAGCCTTCTGTCTTTGGAATCTCAATTATCTATATAAGTATTTATTACTACATACATGCACCCATTAAGTTGTAGTAGTCCAACAGCAGCATTAAATATACCATGACAACGACCGTCACTCACTAATAGACAAAAGTATGTATATGTAATACATATTATGTATACACTATACATAAGCATACATACGCTTTTTTATACGAATTGTCAAAAAGTTGCAAACTATGGACAGATATTTTTTTTATACCCGATGTAAAATGGAATCATCCAGCAAGGGCATCTCCCTCCCTACTACTTTTGACACAGGAAATTCGGCTAAGTTACTTTCCTATTTTATGATTTCACTATTACAGCTTCAACCTAGAATTTTTCTAAGCATATCACCTACCCTCCCCCTCTCACAAAACAACCATGCTGAAACAACAGACATGGACATGGACATGGACACACACTAACTTACATGGATACTGTCAGTATTCAGTAACTGAATACTACTAACACATAAAAAATATTCCCTAAAAGGACACATGCACCAGTCCAACAAATTTTTTGGCACATCTTACTCTCCTCCCTCAGCAGAAAACGGAGAAAGGATTTCGTAGTGGTTGCGTCTTAATCAAAGCAAAGAAACAAGTATAAAAAATATGCAGCATATATATTGTAGCTTTTACAATACAATCTAAACATTCTTATTTTTATTACTGATCAGTCTGTTGTTTGTCGCCCACTTCAAGTACAAAGCAAAGCAAATGTTTTTGTACATTCTTCAGTTACACTAGTGGTTATGTTGTAAAAGCATACAAGAGCAAAAAGAGAGAGAAAAATAAGAGGGAGAGAGAGAGAGAGAGAGAGAACAACTCCTACACCGAGGCTTCACTTTTCCACATCGAGTCACTCCTTTCACTTTGTTCAATGCCAAAAAAGACGTTGACTTGCGTACGTTCCTGTGACTTGACTGGAACTGCTATGGTAGTTGTGTAGTAGCAACGGAACAACGAGTATTTGCCATTATTTTGCTGGAGAGTAGTAGAATGAATGGGAGCGAATTTTGCCGTAGTAAAGGCACTCACTTGCTTTACCCCATCACCAAGAGAGAAAGAGGGAGATGAGTGTGATCTTTAGATTATGGAGCAAAAAAGGTCCAAAGCGAATACGTTAGGTCGGTTGGAGGACTTTGTGTGACGTGGACGGGACATTGCTTTCATTCTTTTATATTATGGAACGCTCATATTACAACTACTACTAGTTTTGCTACTACACCCACACTACTGACACAACTCTCCATAATATGTATGTATATCAATATTGCTAGTCAAACTTCTAACCACCATCATTGTGCAACACCAACATTGTAACTACAACTATAATATTACGCTAGTGTTTTTACTTTACTTCACTAACAACAATGTGTTGTCAGTGATAGTTTTTAACTATTTACCAGAGATGCTACATCACTATTGCTGCTACGACAACAACAACAAAAACAACTCAGCATCAGTTTTCTCACTGAGCTTCTCTGTGTCAGTAGTGCTGCTTATATATACTTATGCATGTGTCTGTGTGTCCTATATAATACCAACGTATGATGTACTAGTTTCCATTTCATTACGGACCATTTTTCATCTTTCTTGCAAAAATGTGCAGGAATTTATATACACTTCACACATGTTACATGGATAATATTATGGATGAATTCCATGATAATGCTTCTGTTACTATTGTTTTTTATTCTTATAAACTTGTGACTTAAATTGCTACATTAACAACTATTTTGTCGTATGTACGAACAGGACATGTGGACACTACGATATATATATATGTACCTATGTGAGGATGAGGTTCCACAGGCCTACTTGTAGGTATGCATATATTTGTTAAATGTTTGGCTATTACACACACAGCAATAAAACGAGTGTCCGTGATTATAGAAAGGGGAGTCAATTGTGATGCTTCCAAAAAAACATCGTTTTGTCCTTTTTTGCGTTGTGTACTTGCACAACAGAGCTATAATACGACAAAAGGGTGTCATATAAATTGCCACACAGAGGTTCCACTTGGAGCTTTTGATGACTTCCTTATGGCAATTAGAATAAACTTTTATGTGAATGGCATGACCTCGCTTATTCTCTCGTTTGACATTGTGTACGAGTCCACCGCGCCAAAGACAGTTGGAAAGAGTAAGTAGGTATATGTTATTATGATATCACTATAAAAATAAAGCTGTAAGACTTGTAAATACGTAGCTGTGGGGTGAAGAGAAAGATACGTCACGTGCTATAGGTTTAAAGTAAATAAAATCAAAGTTACTTTCATAACTCCCCCGCGGGATGAGATGGGGGCCTGCAAATCAGCTCTGAATTATTATGACCGAAGGTATATGTGTACCAAATATGAAGATATTTGAGTAAACCGTTCGGAAGATATCGTGCAGACAGACAGACATACAGACGGACGGACAACCTTACCAAAGCCAATACTAAAGCTGATTTCATCAGCTACGTAATAACACAAGATATATATACAGCCCATTGCTACTGAAATCGCATAATACATACAGAGTGACATTGAGTTACGGCGAGTTACAGAGATTTGATTTTTATGATTATTTATGAACATAATTTCTGCGTCATTCCCTTTCACTCGGAGATATATAACATGTCTATATATATTCAGCGGTGCTTGGTATTTTCCTACTGGTATGTACATACATACATACTACACATACGTATATATTATTACAAGTACATAATAAATACTATGTATTATACTGGAAGCTGAAAAATGTTTACGAGAGGGTACATGAATTAGAAGAAAAGAGGAAACCAGAGGTTCATGCGTTGATTACGATTTGGTCATAACAACGCCATTTGTGCATACTTGGGTGAAAGAGGGTGTGTTTAATATGGTCCCCCACTTGCGATGGCCTGGTGTAAAATAGTGTGTTATTGTCAAACAGCCATTTTGAGCGACATTTTGTATACTGGAAAATAAAGAGATTAATGCTTAAGTGGCTACACAGACAAATTTACACCCAAAAGTGTCATTGTAATCATATACATTCGTCGTATCTATGTATGTATGTGTGTCATATTATTGGATGATCTGTCACTGCATATTGCATAATTTATGACTATACTTACATTGGAAGTCAAATTAACATTAAACATTTTGTATGATTCTTCTTAGTTGCAGAGGCTTAACTGCTCAAATCTTTCCGACGTTTCAACATTCTCATCATCATCTTCCGACCTGTACCTTCTTGTAAAAATATGTATACAAATATACAAAAGCGTAATGTGAAAAAAATGACAAATAAGTAAATAACAAGCATATAAGTACTTGAAAATTTATCGGTTATATAGTTAGTTATGGCTAAGAAAATTTGGTACAACACATCCTGAAAAAAACTCTGCAAATGAATCGCTAAATTGTTCTTATATAAAATACAGTTTGAACTAGAAGGTGTACTTAAATAAAACACGTTGTTGTTTGATTCTACACAATGTGAATGTATGAATAGTATTTTGAATGGTTGCACATATGTAGCTCCATAATATATGTAATTGGTGAAAGTAAATTTGCAATAAACACAAAAGTCGTCTTTGTTCCTTTCCAAACCCCCATTATTATCATACTATCATCATCATAAGATCAAACGCAATTGTTGTCGTCAATAGCAAAATTCGATGCACAAATTAGCTCCGTCATTGAGGAATCGTATGCCAAATAGTAATGACTAAACCCTTTGATGTCTTTATAACAACTCACACACAATATCACAAGATGGTCATGTGAAATTCATGCAAATGATAATTTGATATTTGATATTGCATCGAATCCAACACATGACTACTTTTCTTGCTCACTTCGTCGCCAAGTGGGTAAATTTTTTATTATTACACCGAATCTGTATAATATGTATACGCAAGCTCGAGCGTCAGCCACCACAGCGCAATAACCATTACTGCCGCCACACACGCATTCTCCTTTATCTTTGTACTTGCCATTCTCTTGCACTGAAATGTTCCCATTTTATGAGTATTATATTACAAATATGTTATTCCATGAAACACGAGTCGTGAATTAAATAAATACAACATAAAATCAGTTTCTGCCAGAAGATTGCTTTTTTACACAAGTTGACATGAAGCACCCATATTGTATAGCCCGTTGCGTTGCTCACGCCACGCCGAGAGTCGGGTCTCCTCCTCACCACCAACTAGGATCATGTAAAAAAGAGGCATCAGGCCAAGACGAATGAGTTATCTTGAATCTGAAATAAGCAGACCTCGGCTTTTCTAACTTGCCATAAATCACCGTGAGCCTGCCAAGAACATGCGTTTAAACAAAAATGCATTGTTTGGTATGGAGCAGTTTGCATAATAGGAAGTTATCCGAAACTAAAAAATATAACAAATAATTTTGCCTAGTCAACAAAAACGAGGAGAGGTTGAACTTTATAACCCTTATAGTTTGTCTGGTGGTACACATGATGACATCAACTTTTTCCTGTGTGAACAACTGCAACAAATGTTATAGTTTCAAAACACAAAGAAATACAAGCAATAATAGTTCACAACGGGACGGGAATGCTGTGCGCGTGCTGTGAAATACAGATACACACACACACACAGTATGGCTGAGCTATGCATATAATAACATGGGAACAATTTCACGTGAGCGTTTTTCGAGTCTCGAAAGTAAAGTAAATTGCCTTTCTTCGTATCTTCTGTGTGAGAGAAAATATGTAACAGTTTGAAATCATAATAATTAACGACCAAAAGATTTATAGAGACGGTGACAATTCTAAACAATATTGTGTGTCTACTAGACCATATGGTAGTCTGCAACAATAAATGAGAAAACGAAATGAGGGGGCGCGGGGGATATGATTTTTTTTTTTTTGGTTTGTAAAAGTTGTTGAAAAAAAGTTACAAGTTTGCGTTTGTTTGATTTCTTTTCATGCAAAAAAAAAACATTCATCTCACTGTCACCAACATTCTATTAAGGTTACACGACCAACTAATCTATTTACAATTGATATGCATTTTTGTGATAGATTAACCACTTGAAAACAAACAGACAGACGAATAAAATAAAATGTGTACAGACTAGTGAAGAGTTACTACTATTTTTATTTAAAAAAAATTTTGTCTGCCAGTCTGTTTATCTATTAATCCATTTTGTTGTCTTCTAATAAGTACATCACACAATACTTCCATCCTGATTTTATAAATTCTGTCGTAGTGGTAATGTACTCGTGATATCATGTGTCAAATGTGTTGTTCCATAGTGTCATGTTCTTTTCACAACATTTCACTCCCAGATTTTTCTTTTCCACAACAACAGTGAGCAGCATTTTTCATCTAAGCGAAACGGTTTCTGCCTGACTTGAGACAAAATTATCGCGACAGATTATATGTAGACATGCATATTATGCATATGCCTAAATATATATCCAGAAATTAGATCATCTGGGTTATCATCAGCAGGATTAAGGTGCCTCTAATACCAAATCGATTTTTTTAGGTTACAGTGTCTGACATGCGAATTGTGTTATTTCTGCTCCATTTCTTGCAAGTCTTCATTGTAACCTCCCATGTTTCAATCTGACGGCTGCAAGATGAATTTTCAAATTCAATAAATGTCTTGCGCATATCTCTACAACTAAATATATAATGACGAAAAGAACAAAAAAAACGGAACAAAAGGAATCAGTAGGGAAAATGCTTTCGTGAAAAAGCATAATATATAGCGAATATAACCCAAAATTGCATTGCAATTTGAAAGTAAAAAATTTATCTGCAGGAATTAAAGTTGCCCTGAATCATCCGATTTGCAATCTTTTTTGTTCTTGCTTGAAAACGTTCTTTTAAAGCGCTTGCAGCAGAATCCCTTGCGCAAGTCTTTTGCAAACATCTTCAAAAATCTACATGATTATTTGATGCTTTATTTAATAACATGACAAAGAAGGCTTTTTTAAAATAAAAAATTGATATGATCTCTTTGTCTTCAAACACGTCCACCTTTATCTCAAGAACCTTCTCTCTGGAATAATAAAACTACTAACAACTAACATTCATCATTTACACTCACCACCACTACTTCAGTTGTACACGTTAAAAAAGGGTTTAGCTTTATAGAGCGTCCCTTAAATACAAGCTCGCACTCTGACACACACACACACACACCATTATAGTACCCCTGACACTCTCTGATTATACAAGTGATTTATGCTTTAATGATCCTAAAAACACAAATTCAATGTTCAATTCCATCACTCATTCAGTCCTCTAAAAAAAAGTCGTATAGTCGCACACAAGTGCTCATTTGCATTCTTAAGGTACGAGTTCCTGCTCCATCACCACCGTCACCATCACCTCACATAAATGTAATAAAGTTGCAAAGGAGCAGCAGGGACAAAGGCTGGATTTCGTGTAAAAAGGTGTGCCAAATATTAGCGATTATGTGAAACGCCTCTAGGATCCAAAAATTCTACCATACGGCAACATCATCTCAACACTACTACATCTACATATTATATGCATGTATACCTACATATGTATATATGTATATGGGTTAATATGTACAGATCCCCAATGTCGGTTAGAGAAAGGAGAGCAAACTCACAAAATTGTTTTTGTCATTTTCTTCGTCTTCTTCTCCCTCCATAACCAGCAACATTTCTCTTTCTCTACACACTACCATAATCTAGCATGCCTTCCAGAAATACACTCACACACTAAAGCATCACAAGTTGGTGTTAGATTATCAATATTGCACAAGGTATGAGTGTGAATAATACATCGTTTGAGGAAAGCAAGAGCCTATAAAGCTATCTTTATAACCAAAAAAAAAAAAAATTGTATATCTTGTGTGTGTCTGCATTTTCTGCTTTTCTCTGGACGCACAAGAGAAAAACGACTCGGTGGGAGCTGGAATAAAAAAATGCAGCCGCATCAATGGTACTGGAAAAAAGTGAAGCGGCAGTAGTACCACAAAGTGGTTTCAACTTTATCAAATATGCCGCGGCAGCAGTAGCAGCATCAACACACAAACACATACATACGTTACCCATCTTCAGTTTAGTTTCCATTTTATTTATTTCAGAGACCGTTCGCCGACTGAGCACATGAATAAAAAGAAGGAAATTCAAAGAAATAGATTGGAAAAACGAGCAAAGGGCTTGAGGCGATAACGTTTTTGTGTGTAAATACTGTCGTGTCATGGTGCCATGCTATTCTTCATAGTTGTTGCTCTCTGACGACTGCAACTGAAGAAAAGTATAAAGGTTGGCTTGTTGAGAATAATACAAGGAGATGGAGAGACATCGAGATTACTATTTATAAGTACTGACACGATGATGCATCGGGAATATGATAAAAGCTGCCCTTTGTTATCCTCATTTCTTAACGTTTTGTCCTCTATCAAATTCTCGTTACCACCTTAGGGAATGCGAAATAGTTATAATGCTAAGGGCGGCATGCCAGACAACAACATACCAAGCGGCTCCTTTACTTAACATTTGTATCATTCATCCGGCGGCCCATTGTGCATTGTCATACATACGTATTATTATTATACGCACCACACATTATGCGAAATCTTGTTGCCTTGTTGTTGTGCACCAAGATGTGGAACGGATTCGCTTTAATGTAATAATAAGAGGGGGATTATGTTATTAGTTTTTCTTTTAGTTAACTTGTAATTGAATCACAAGTAAACAAAATTACCACTC
>JAHZNC010007149.1:0-13092 GCA_027744095.1 Zhuqinia jingwanae | reverse complement strand
AAAATGTAAACCCCTACTATATATACCTATGTGAAAAGATGGAAAAGAGACATAAACATTTATTCGTAAACACATCAGCATCCCACCGCAACATTTTACTTTCATTCGCATTTTCCAGCAAGTTAACCAACTATGACAAGGATAGATGAAAGTGCACACCACTTCACATATATATTTTTTTTGCATATAAAATGGATGCATATAATCACTAACATATATTAAGAAAACGTAATGTCTAACAGAGAGATATATCTCAAGTGGCAACAATAAAAAATTGGTGTAAATAGATAAAGCAAACAATATATAGACATATAGTTAAATCGTAAGAATGACGAGAGAATGGGAAAGAGACGTACAAGAATGTGCGGTGGCTGAGACGTCACATCGCATTTCATTTTTACACTCTTATCGATTCACACCAGGGAGAAAGGTGAAAGCCCTTTTTCTTTCCTCTGAGGAGTCAATGAATGAACAAGAGAGAAAAGAAGAGAGAGAAGGTTTTGCAAACTATTTTATTCTTTTCGTTTACTTGTACCTATGCACTCTTCTGCCGTTATTGTTGGTGAAGGTGATGGCAGCAGAGTGTTGATGATGATAATCATTATAAAGCATGGAGAGTGAAAAGGGTTCAAATGTATATACCTAGCTAGAGAAAACTTTTGTCAATGGTGATGGTACCTAAATGCAAGTTTAAATGAATTTTCCCACTTTCCCTTTTACTTTTTCTCCCAAAAAGCTTGCGAATTTAAGTTTTAGTGCGTTTATAGTATTTTGCTCTTAACAAAACCGCTTTATTGTGTGCAGGGCCATGGTTGTATGCATGTACGGCATTTGTTCAACTGGGTATGCGTGCGAGTAATAATGTAAAATGAAAGATAAATCTTGAGTTGCTTGTGTGTGTGAGAGAGAGTGCAACGGAACCAGCCCAGGTAATAATCTTAAGTACGTACAGCAGCTGCATGACAACTGGAACCAAATGGATTTGGGGTTTCCTCCCTGGCCGCATGCACTCATGTGCATGTTTTTCTAAACCATTTAGGCATATTATGTATATTTTTGTATATCATAATATTATATAGTCACAAAAATTCGCCACGGGACACTTAAAGAAAATTGGATTGTTAACAATAATCGCTAATACAATGTATACGACATTATATACATGATCTATATACATATATTTATTTATCTCGTGTGCGTTCACTTGATGACTTGTCCCGTTTCATATCTCTGCTTGCCCATCTCGTATACCCACCAAGCTATCTGATACACACACTTTGTTGTTGAGCGTGGCAATTATTTTCCCTTGTACAGTCATCAAAACGTTAATATGTGCACTTGTGTATGCACCTACACTACTTATCTTGTCACCACTTTCCACCAGAAACACATGTCACAATGATTAGGCTAGTTCATGGTGTGGTGGCTTTGGCTCAAACACAAAAGCCCATGTCATTTCACCTGTGAGTGTATGTGACTTGGGCTGGAAAAAGGGAGAAAGTTTGAAGCGAGATGTAAAATCTCTACTTTTCCTACCTATTTTTTCTACACGTTTGGAAATATATTACTAACATTCATATTCACCGGCCCTTATCAATATCTCATATATTTCAAGATTAGTGATACATTTATATGGAGACAATATTGAGATTTTTAAGCCTAAAAGTATTCGAATATACATTCTAGAGAAGAGCTAAATCGGTTTAATACAAACATAACATATACCTAAATATCTAGGTAGGTTTTTTGAATTAATTCAATGAAATGAAAGTGGTTTCTCTTTTCCCTCGTGTAACATAATCTGTTTACGGGTTTATAATTCATGTCAAGGTTAAGAGTTTATATTTCGCAATGCTGCTGTTAGTACAAAGTGAAATCGGTGTATCTGTATTGTAGTGAGTAGTAGTAGTAGTAGATAAGCATGCATCATCGCAAGCTACAACATTGGAATTACAATCTGACGAGCAGACAAAATTGACAAAACCACCTTGACAAACAACCAACCTTGGATTCATATCTAGCCCACCAGTCGAGAAATGAAAGACCTCTTCCCCCAAAATTAAAATCAATATAATAATTTATTTTTCGCATTTGAAACGTATTCTGTACAGGCTGTCAGACTTCTCACAAACCGAAACAGCAAAAACATGAGACAACGTATGCTCTACTATTTATAATGCTTAATAATTTACATTGTGTGCTTTCACTCATACAACGAGTTGAGACAATGTACTTTTACCAGTTACCCAACCGCCATGTTTTAATAATTTGATATTAATTGACAATGTAAACTTACATACCCTAACCTAGTTATTATTGTATGTACATATATTTTTGGCTCTTATGAGACACTAATTTGTATGTGTGCATGCATCATCATCATCATCATCCATGCACCTACTACTATTTACCTTTTCCCAGAAATTTGTCATGTAGAGCCACCAGCCACAACGACAATACGTGAATAAAATATATGCATATAAAGGTCACAAAGTCACAAATATAATGCAGTACGTTAGGGAGAGAGAGAGAGAGAAAGAGAGACCTTGATCTGCAAATTCAGTTATCCAACTTATACTACACTGAGTGCGAGAATAAAGTCGTTTTAATATTGTTAGTGAATCTACTAGGGAATAACAATCGACCAAAATGTGGAGCCATCCTTGTTGTCCTTTGAGAAATTCCACACAAAACAGCTAACTCGGGAGCATTATAGCAAGAGAGTATGCATATTATAGTACAGGAATCTTTTCCCAACAGCAGCAGCAGTAGTAGTAGTAGTAGCAGTAGACAAGATAGAAAGACACACACACAACACAATAATATGACTAACAATAATGTAAATGTGATTGTGGTTTATTTGCAAGTTGCAAAAAAAAGCGTAGGATGTTTTGTATACTAATATGAGATGCAGGGTAGAAGCGCAGCAGTGGTGTAGTGAAGCACACTACTACTACTACTACTATCATTATTATTATACCACAAACTCCGAACTTTCTCCTTTGATCAATTACTGTTTCCTTCAACTTGTACTACTACTTTCTCCTTTTTTTTGTGTGTGATCATCAAAAAGGGTTTCTCAATTTTCTCTCCTCTTCTCGAAGTATTTCCTTTTTCGTCTTGTGTGCCAGCGTAGCAAATATATATGACATTATTTCCACGTTCCAAGTACAATACTCTTCCACTATCAACTTTAAAACTAGCATACAAAGTGAAATATATATATAATATGAATGTATTATATGCAAGTAGTAACTTTACAAACCATTGACTGAAAAACACAAACTTTTACACATATTATTATTATAATATACATTTTAGACTGCACGCTAAGCAAGGGATAAATGTAGGCATGTGTGTGTGCGTATACTTTTGTGAAAAAGTATCAGCAAATTTTTTTTTGAAGGTGATGGTGGTAAAACAAGGCCATGTAGCACGAGGACGAAATATTTCTTTTACACCAGACAACAACGTAACATTTTTATAGTTTATTGTAGACCTCCTTCGAACACAACAATTTACTTTAAATGTCTTTATGTTTGAGGCTTGTCAGGAATTTTACTTTTTATGCAAAATATAAATTCATACGTGTGTATTGCATATTATGTAATATCACTAAAGGACATATATAGTATGGATATAGGTATAATATTTACTCCCTGTTGTAACATTAGTTGTCGGATGGGGAAAGAGATGTTTTACGGTGACAAACACGCAAACCACGTACAAACATTCCCTATTTCCAAATATTCCATTTTTGTAATAAATATATATTGTTTTTGGCGTATAACTTTTTTGTTGCTACTTTAAATGGGTACGCGATACAAAGAAAAAAAGCAAGCATTTTTTTGTGGTATAATGATTGCATATTATACTTTTTTAGGGCATTACTTTTATGATGATCCAACAACAACTGCATACAACACATACTTTTCAATTTTTATTTAGGTACCGAGGAACGTAGTCTGAATGAACAGGAGTAGTTTCTAAACAGAAAAAAACAATATTCAAGTCCGTCAAGTGCCGTGTGTCAATCAAATTGCTATTTTTTCTGGCCAACTACTCACGCACGACAGTGGAATACATAGAGAAAAATTACAGAGCAATGTGTACTTTTATGACTATTATTATGACTAGCAGCAACAGATAATAATAATAATAATAAATAGGATTGAAGAATAATGGGAATATGGAAAAGTTCACTTTTCACTTTACACGACAAATTATTATTGTCGCCACCACCACCACTAACATTTCTATTTCAGTGTCCAAAAAAAAACTTTTTCCTGTGACTGGCGGCGACGTTTTAGCTAATCGTAAGCTCATAACATCACGGCAGTTTTTTTATCAGCAATCACCTTCTTGTCAATCTCCTGTTAACATGTACATAAAACGTGTAATTTTTGTTTCTTGGCATGGGAAAAGCATGGATAATATTCTGTTATTGAAGTGTACATTAAGGATTACTGCTGAGAAATAAAATAAAACTCTCATCTGAAGCCAAATTATTACTACGCAAAATCATGTGCCACAACGAATTACCATCATCACCATTTACAATCACACTACTACTGCGAAAATACGGGCATTTACCAATCATCGCAAATATTTTCACACTTTTATGCCGAAACAAAGCATTGGGAATAGAATGTCGTCACATGTGTGTGCATGTGTATAAGTCATATCACTTAGACAAATAAATATTTCCTGTTGTGTATTTTTGGAAACGTTTTTACTCATACAAAAACGGAAGTGCTGCTGGTAGCACAAAGTACATATACCTATGTACCTACATAGTTTTTTTATGCGCTAGAGGTAATTCGCCTTTTGGGGCTTCCACTGTGGTAACTGTAATGGAGCAAGGCTGGCAACAAAATTGAAATTCAGCAGGAGGCAATATTGCTTCACCACACACTTTTTCCTTGCCCATAAAAAGGGAATAAGAAAAAAGGAGAGAGAAAAAGTGAGGATGTGTTTACTGCATGGAATGTTGAATAATGTTGGAATGCATATAAGTACCTATACAAGACACCACGTTTATGTATATATATATTTTTTCCCCAATATAATAGCTAATGTACCTTAAAAAAAACTGTACTCAAGGATCAATATGCATAAACTTTCCAGCATAAAGAAGCCACATAGATTTTTATAAATCTTTTTCTGGCTATACTTTTATTCCCATCTTATTCCCAAAATATTTTAAGGTATTCTCAAAAGACTGTGAAATAATATTATATGGGTAATATAGGTATATTGAAAGACACAATTTTTAAAAGCTTATAAATAGTATACAGTGTTGTATGTATATGGCATGGCATTGCACACATTTTATGCCAATCTAAGCACTTGCCATGAATGTGTTTCATTTTTTACGTATCTTGTCACGGGACATATAGCTGACGCTGCTGATATTTCATGAACTGCTTCAAGATTCTTGCTGTGGTTTGAAGACACAAAAATCCCGTTTTATACATCAAGGAAACCTTACTTTCTCATGAAACATGTTGTTTTCTTGTAGATATGTGTATAACGTATGTATGTACACATACATAAACGTCTGTTTTCTATGTGCGTGCAATTGTTTTTTTTTACAAAAGGGTACTTGAATTAAACTTGTAGGCAACATGCTTTATTTCTGCAAGAAAAAACAGGACTTTCACTCTGAATTTGAAAATTGAATAATAATATGTATAAATGTACATACATAAGTAGAATGAATATACATAATTTTTTGTCCTAAATTTTTTTTGATGCGGCAAATTTAAAGGTATATAATAGTAATCTACCATTTTGTGGTTAAAATATGCATGGACTATTGTTGTATTAAAAAAAACTTCAAAAAGAAAGTGTACGTGTGTTGTTGGGAACTGTGTGGAATTGAAAAAAAGGCGGCACTTCAGTTTCCGTTTATAATCATCATAATGTATTCACGCTCCATATGGCTGTTATAAATTGAAAATATCACACATTCTCATGTGTCACATCGCTATATACCACGACCATGGCGCCATACACTGCACTGCTGCCGCCACACACACATCAAGTCGACTTATTATATTTTGTAGGAAAAAAACACTTTTCTTTGTGAGTTGGCCAAAGAAAATGTGAAAAAAGAAGAAAAAAAGCGATGACAGAGAAATTTATTCCTTTTACCAATCTTTTTCCAAATCATGAGAGCCGCTCCAAACGTTAAACATGCGACGATGACTGCGAGACTATGTTTTCAAATGAATTTTTGTCAGCACTTTTTTCTACTTTATATTTTATATTTCTTCTCCTTTCATTTTTTTGGTATTACGATTGAGGGTTTTTAAATGGCAAGTGTGACGGAGAATGTTTCCGTTTTTATTATATAAAGTGTGTGGTTTCCGCTCTTTTTTTGGGTACAAGTACGTAGAAAAATATCCCTTCACGCAATATTATATATTTTTCCAATATCCCTATCATGTGGAAAAGGTATTTTTGTTTTACGAACCATGCAAAAAAATTTTTTACAATTTTCAATTCATTTTAATTCACATTGGATTCTTGATGTGTCGAATGCTACGTTGCTACTGCTGCTATTTTTGTGATCGTGAAGCCCCACAACCAACCAGCCTTGGCAAATTTCCTTTAGTTTCACAACTTAAACGCGAATATTGTCAAGTCCCCGCATATCCCCAAATAATCTACATACATCTTCCGTTGCCTTTATCGCAATTTATAATCTTCAAATATCAACTCAGAGAGTTCACCTCCTTCCAGAGATTCTGAGAGGCTACCGAGTTTGAGAAAAATAAAACTGACTTGAGTAAAAAAAAAGTTTTTTTTTGTCCTCAACATGACATTCATCTACTCTTGTAGTAGTCACTTTCTTTGTTGTACGCACTTGAAGAATTTTTTAATCATATCAAGATACATACCTACCTCGTGTTTAACATTCATAATTACAAGATCCTTCTTCTGCAGAGAAGTAATAATGTAATATATTATCCAATTCACTTGTCAACGTTTTTCCCTTTTTCCTTGAGATGATAATGCAAACTTTGTAATTTTCGTAGGCGTCTCAGAAAGAAAGCGGGGGTTTCACTTGACAAGGAAATTTGCTTTAAAAAAAAGTGAGTTCAAGGATAAAACTTGCAGATAATATAAAGAAGAAAAAAATTTCCGGCAGATAATATACTTCATCATCACTTCACCTCAAGCAAAAATAAAACTTTCAACACATAACACTTGTGATAAAGTTATGAGCTCTATCATATGCCCGAGGTTAATATTTCTACAACACATCAAATTTTAAATGAACCACTACATTTAATTAACATGATTATACAGTTTTCCCGTGTATTTAAGTATACACTCACACCTTGGGCATAAAATTTGAAACTTGTCCCAGCATTGGCTCATACATATTTATATGCATATTATTATAGTTTTAAAAGATTGCATGATATTATCAAAGATTTCTTCTACAATCCTCTAAAATTTTGAAAGATTGAGGCTTGGATTATAGTAATTTGTGGACATTTTTGTCGTCGTCAGTTTGTATAAAAGACATAACCTTGTTCAAATCCTCTCCTGTCTTCCAAAATTCAATCTCTTTATATTAGCTTTTCCTCTTTTACTTTTCCCACTTATCTTTCTAGGTTTAGACAGTTTATTATGATATTTGATATGTTGTCACGGCAGCAGCAGAAACTAATGAAAAAGGCCTAGTTCCCAAAAGTTAATTCTCCCTGTCAATTTTCAGACTATATAGGCTCGATTTTGGATTGTAAACTTTTAACACTACATCACTGTAGATTCAATATTAGAGTGGGAACCTTTTGGTCTTTTATAAGCGTTTATCGCGATAAAGCCATTCTATAATACTTTACGTAACAAAGAGGACAAGTCATAATTTGTGTTATTTCTGTCGATACGCTTCAACTCTACTGTAGATATCTGCCTCTACGGCACCACCACAACCAACAACATCACCACAAACTTTCACATTTGAGATATCTTTTTATTACTTTTCATATTTTATTGTTTTTGTTGTGGGGGCGTTGAATGAAGTCCATATATACCTATAATAAGCTCTCTTTTTTCTTAAAAAAAGCTGCTTATATAAAAGTTATAGCAACTGTATAGGCTTGTATTTCGGTGTAGACAGCAGCAGCAGCCGTTTCCTGAATGATAACGATTTTCAATAAAATTTCGCTTTTGTACTCTGTCCGATATACTGTGCTGTGTATAGATTTAGTAGTTAGTAGTTTACAAAAAGTAACATAAAAAATTCCCTTTCCCTCCGAAATACACATATTATAGCTTTGCACAAAAAAACATTATTTAATGTCATCACCCTGTTCCTTCATTTTCTTGCTAACAGATAATTTTAAGTACGTACACACTTATGAATCTATATATTATTGATCGTCTCTCTCTCTCTCTATGTATCGTTCTGTTTAAACCCTGGGTGTAGTTAGTAGTTATATTTTATCTAAATGATGATAGTATATATGTTCATGTAGTGGCTGGTGAACGAACAAAAGAAAGAGAGAGAGAGAGAGCACATATACCTATATTGCATTATTTGCACTATTATATTTTAATATACCGGTTGAGTCTGCGACTACTACATGGTTCCCCAGCATTCTATGTAAGCAAACTCCTCCAGTTTACAGTTGTAACATGTTTTTGAGCACCAGATAAATGATGCAGCATTATGGGGGTTTTATGGCTTAGCCTCAAACTATTCAGCTATCTCGAAAATAGTAGATAGTATAATATGTATAGCAATGGAGAAAGCATGGATGGCACATGTATTTATAAAGCAAACTATAGAGCAAACTAGAGAGAGAGAGAAAGAGAAAAAACTTTCTTTTTCAGGTCCAAATTATATTACACATATTTTACTTTATATAATGTGTAACTAAAGAAAAGTAGAGTAGTGTGGTGTGGTGGTAGAAGTAGTGATGCGATATTATAGAACAAAGATAGAAGATATTACTAGGTTATTATGGGGAAAAGTCGCATTTGGCCTGAAAAGAAAGTCCACCGACCGACTTAGAGACTTTCACCCTCCCTATATTATTATTATTATTTTACTGCACACATACACACACACATACACACAAAAGTAATAGGAAAGGAAAAACGCACATAAGCATGCCAATAAAAAGAAGAATAAGAAAGAAAAAAACTTGAGTAAACCATATTATTACAGACTACAACAAACGTAGTCGTAATGGTACCTCAACGGCAACAGAGCCTTAATTCGTTCTCCTTGGCTTCTCCTTCCTTCCAAACCAGAGTCGGTCTACCAGGGAACCATCATCGAGAGAAGAAAAAAAGTTTGCTACATTGTCTTTGGCTTTGGACTCTCGTTGTAAGTTGTATTTAGTTTGGGATAGAAAACTAGAAGATGACGCTGGTACTGATAATGCTGCTGCTGTTGCTGCTACTGATGTTCTAGTATTCCCTTTCCACCCAACCTCTGCGATCGTCATCATAACAATATACTCTTGCGCAAACACTGGCATTATACATATTTGTCTATAATGTCATACCATAATAATATGTATTTTTTTATCATATAAAAAAACATGGAAAATATGTATAGAGTCTTATCGATGATAACAATTTTCTTTGCTAGTTATTTCCCATCTGTGGTATTGCATTAGAGAGTAATTTTATGAAACTTTTGATTGTATGTGGAAGAGAAGAGCAAGTGCGAGTTTCGTTATCATGCGATAATGTGACTACTTTTACATGTATACGTACTACTTACTATACGTTCACGTTGTATAGTATACATTATATTTACATCTGTATTTTTGTATGTGGTTGCTGCTGTATTCTCTTTTGGATTTAGCCACTCACAAGTTGCAAATATTGTCACTGTCCTAAAAAGTACCTTGTGGTTCAGCGAAAGGCTTAGGCCCATGACTTTTACTTTGGAATGTAATAATAATATCAGATATTTCTGGTAGAAGCAGCAGTAGCGGCAGCAGTGGGGTCCTTTCAGAATGAAATGATCAAAGAACCTGCACATGGACAAACGACACATGGACTACATATGCCTTAGGTTTTTTTTTGCCTGGCACTACCACACATATGGCTCTCTCAGATACCGTCATCATTTTTTTAAAGTCCGGAAACTTGTTTAATTTAGCTTTGTTTATGAAAGAAGCACAACAACTGTAAACAGTAAATATTGTGTAGCGGTCGGTCGGCATCATCAATGTCACTGTTCCCTTCTGTCGTAAAAAAAACAATCTACATGAAAGTTTTGGTTTTAGCAACGAAAAATATGTTTTCATTGTGTGTATATCCCTATGAATTATATTTAAAAAACGTTCTGTCCCTGCTCATTTGGTATGTACTCTCATTGAATTTGTTGCTATCTTTTCATATTATCAGAAATTTGGGTCATGAAATTGCAAAATTTTATGTTTTATACTTTGCGTCCGAGTCAAAACCAAGTCTTTCCCTTTGTGAAGGGACAGGCATATATTTATGTATTAATATAATCAAGTATTTTTAGTGAAACTACGATACTCTGGACAACAAAAGTTATGGATTATGTGCGCACCATTTTGAGCAAACAGCCATACTTTTATTCTTTTGGATGTACGATAAAGACTAAAACTTCCAAGACAGTGAAAAAAATCTTGTTTTGAAATTAATGCATTTCTATAAAACACGTAACAGTAGTAAACCTTACGAATAGTAACATCATAATCTTTTGCAATTCCAAATATTTTTGAAAAAAATAATTGCCATATGCTGTTCAGAGTTTTTTTTAATATCCAGTTTACCAATCATCCAAACTACCAACTCGATGATTTAGTGATATTCCATTTTTCTAATAAAATACTCCTCTTTTCATGCCAGATTTACATTTAAAGCTAAATCCTTCTTTATCTTCGTCAGATATATAATCTACCAAAAAAAAACTTAATCTATTTTTACTCTTAAAATGCTCCCATTTTCGCATGTGTATAAAAAAGTTGGCAATAAGTTCCACAAAAAAATGAAAGACAGACAATAGAAATCCTTCCAAAGTAAACAAAATGGAGGGATAAAGTAGATGAAGAGCTTCGAAATATACATTTAGGTATGCGAAAGCCAGAAAAAAAACTTTCCTGTTTTTGTACAAAGAATAAAAAAATACGTTGCTGAATGTGACAGATTGCATCGTTTGGACAAAGGAAGCATTGTTCGGAAAGGGTAGTCTCAATATGTTTTCTTTAGTAACATTCACTTTTTTTACTTCAATGAAAGTTCTACCTAATAAATCACTTTGTTTGTTGGTATATCCAACGGCAAGGGAGACAACATAACTAGCTCCTCGTACAAAATGATATAAATGCTCGTTTTATAGGCATGGTTTACACATACATATGTATCCCTTTATCATTAGGCAATGCTTTTATGTGCTCGTGTCAAAGCACTCATTTAAGTGTATTATTTGTAAAAGATTCCTATCTGGTAACAAATGCGGGAAGAAGAGAGTTGCACAGACACAAACAAACTAGTCTAAAGTTTAAAAACTTTGTTCGTGCACACTTTTCATTCTTTTATTACTTTGCATAAAAAGGTAACGCTTCACATTTATAGCAAATGTGCGTCCTTGTGTAAGTTCGTAGTAGTACGTCATACGCATACACGCACAAACGTTTCCTTACTCCTTTTTAAACATAAAACCTCTTCATTCTTGTTTGAAACCGTAAGAGTAAGAAGGGTTAAAAAATACTTGCTGGTTTTCTTCAACCATCAACCGTATTTGTGTACAACAGAAAAAGTAAAGTGAAAGTTTCAAGAGAACTAGCAGAGTAGAAGCAGAGCAGATACCCTCCAGCGTTTTAGCTAAAATAACTGACGTAGCTCCATCCATAAGCATAGGGAAAATAGTAATATATGTATATATTGTGTGTAAAGTAAGGGCCCTGCAGCATTTCCGGGTCACCGCAGAAAAAGAAAAGTGGCGTTTATAGAATTATGTAGTGTAGAAAAATTGGGCTGAAATAAATGAATGACACATTTTCTCCTATTTATCCTATTTATACTCGTGTTTATGTGTGTAATAATAACTGTTTTTGAATTTTTATTGTTTTACAGATGCATCGCCGAAAATTGCTTTCCAGTTTTAAGTTGACATTTCCTTCCAGTCCAAAACATGTCCACATGCCAAATTACAACTTCGCTTTACTGATATTCGGTAAGCCTACTTTATACGTATTTTTATTACAACAATTGTAAAATAGACTGGGAACAAATGGGAGATAAAAGGGGATCTTGCTTTAACCAATTTATGTGTATGGGAGAAAGCTCACAGCAGCAATATGTAGAGCACACGGCAAAACCGCTTCCTAATATGGTGGGAGAATGGCAAGAAACCACAATTTGGGTTGATGGTGGCGATTACGTTGAGTGATGATGATATATGTATATGGATGGATGTGTAAAGATCACACAACTTTCTTTTTCTTCTCCTTGTGAACACTCGACATAATTAAGGCGACACAATTTTCTTTTCTTTTTTCTTGCGTAGGTGTATGGGCATCAGCAATCCCCGCGGGAGCAATCCTCACAGAATCCCCATTAAATCCTCATGTTAATCCAACCCCATTTCCCTCACCGACGACAACAAGGAGCGATGGTGGAAGGAGTAGCAGTAACCAAAGAGTATCCGCAGCAGCAGCAGCAGCAGGCGTGTCGTTGTCGGCAGATCAGTATGGAATCGCTCCTTTCACCTACTCATCCTCCTTACATGAAACTCGTACAGGGACAGACGAGCTTGGAAATACCAGGTTTAACGGGGACACAAATAAGAGTAATTATGTTGATGCTGATTATTACAAGCAACAAAACTCACTCCTTCCTCCCTCACGACAACAGTATCAACATTCGCTGTCATCATTATTCTCACCTACAACAACGACGACGACAACCTCATCATCACAACAACAACAGTCTGTTACAAAGCCTTATCAAGATTCATTCCATTTAAATGGACGGTTAGCTCCTTTCCCGAATAATAACAGGATACCAGCAGCGATTGTTCAAGAGGAAGAAGACTCGTTGTATTTTGTAGAGATCTCAACAACGACATCGCCACCTTCC
>JAHZNC010007148.1:0-12327 GCA_027744095.1 Zhuqinia jingwanae | reverse complement strand
AATTAATAAATACATGAATTTATAGGAAATGGGAGATTTCGTTGGAAAACCAGCAAAAGATGCATTCAAGCAACTGTTTATGGCTGTGAAACAGGGAACCCCAATTGCAAAATTTGAAATTCCTGGAGGGGATGAAACTGTCAGTGATTTTGATGGTCGAATTGATTCATTCCTAGAGGCACGCCTATTGTTCTCATTGATTTTAATTACTCTAAAAAGTATGCACATATTTGACAAATTAACGGTATCTTGTGCCTTTAAACATTTTAATTGAAACAGGACCTGTTGAAGGAACTCAAACAAAGCAAAAAACCGGAAACTGTATTGATTGTTTCTCACGGCTTAACTATTTTAAGAATGATGTCAAAACTGAAGGAACCTGAGAGGAATCTCACACTCCAGTCTTTCACATTTGCTGACGCTTGCCGACCAATGAAAAACACGTCATACCATGTTTTCACCATACAAACTCCCACAGAAGACTGTGTCGACGGGACAATTTGCATGGAATTTTTGAAATACCATCAAAACAGCCATGTGGAAAGTTTAGGATCAACAGCAGTCGATCATGGAGGCCCGATAGCTTCGGCTTTCACTCAGCTAGCAGAAATGGATGGGTCAATATTTTCACAATGTGCGCAACAATAATAATAAAATTATTAATATTTTAGTTTTTATTTAATTTGATCACAAATGAATGATTTGATGCGTATAAAGCATTGTTGTAATTATTATTGTAATTACTTTGATGTGAAATAAAACTGGAACTAAAAATTAAAGCTAAAAATGAAAATTGAGGAAAACTCATGCAAATTTTTTAACAAGTTAACTTGTAAGTAGGTATACAACAGACATGTCAACTTTGCAATTTGCAGAATATAGTAGTAACTATATTTAAACTGTTTAAAACGTCAAGTTATAAAATAGCTCAAACTCTATCGACGAGTTGCTGCAATTTGGTTGGCTGTAATTCACTCTCTTTTCTTTCATCTTCTCCTCTTCTCAGAAATAGTTCTTTCACTTTCTCTTGCTTTATAGTTGTCAACCTTGTTTTTTGTTTGCTTTCCATCCTGTTCCGTTTCTACTACTGTACTCCACACGTCCACCCACACTCCACCAGTCCAGTCCGTTTTCTCGCAGACACATCATTATTATTATCATCATCGTCGCAACATCCACAATCCACACTCCACACTATCCATCCACAGCACAAACAAGTGAAACATTTCAGTCATGTATGATCTCACAACATGGCGCGAATAGGTTGGGTAATTCTAGCCGGATTTTTATCCCGGTTTTGTTTATTTTTAACTAATTTTCATACAGTTTTCCAGAAACGAGTTGAGATTTCAACGCCATTAAATTCTTGGCTTCGAGGTGAGTAAATTGTGACGAGGTTAATATTTGTTAAATTACTTCTGTCACTTGTGCTATGTTGAATATTTTTGTGTACCATCACAGCTGAGTGGATAATCTTGTTTTGCATTTGGACATGTACATTTGTATCTGTCATATTGAGCATCAACACTGTCATGTTATGTATAGTTAAAATGCTGAGACTTGATGGGGATTTAACTATTAACATTAATTATGTCGATTTTTAGTACAAGAGGGACTCTTCCTGAAAGGAAAGCAAATAAGCCCGTATGCAGGGGATACTTACCATGAAACGCCAGTTACATTACTGTTGGCGGAGCTGCTTGGAGGGCTTCCGGAAGTCGGTCTCTTTCTTGTCTTTATCATTTGTGATATTCTAACAGCCGTGATTTTGGCATGGGCTGTCGAGGAGGCTCGGTTATTTTATGTAAGTATCATTTTTTAATATTACTATAAACTCGCAAGAAACTTTTACCAGAAGGTTATATTTTATGTATTTTCTTTCAGTTAATGAGGTCACAAAAAGAATCAAAGTACTTGACGGAGGCAAAACAGCTTGAGATCAAGGAAGATGAAAGTTATGCTCCTTACGTTATCATGTCCTATCTACTTAATCCATTCTGTGTAATGAACTGCGTTGGCCAAACTACCACCGTATTTGGAAACCTTACATCAGCAATATCAATCTATTCCATGTTGAAAGGTAACACTACTAGCACTACTACTATTGCTTCACAGTTGTGAAGAACTGTTACAGATACACTGAAAATATTAGTGTCTAATGTGTGACTTGTAAAATTATCAGTTATAATATAAGTTTTTGTTTACCTTATGTAGGATATAGGTTGGTTTGTGGAATCAGTTTAGCGTTGGCTGCATACCAGTCGTTGTACCCAATTAGTTTGATCTTTCCAGCAATAATTTGTATTTACGACAAAGAAGTAAGAAGTCAGAAAGGAGCACAATGGAAATCTTCAGTAGCGAAAACAACACTGGCATTTTTACTGCCTCTCGCTGGTTTTTTATTACTTTCAAAAGAACTTTGCAACAGCTGGAATTTTCTTGATCAAACCTATGGATTTATGTACGTTAATAACAGATAGTATCCTAAAGGATACTCATTAATTATCCAAAGTTATAAGTGTCGCATCATATTACACATAATTAATGTTCAATCTTTTAACTTTATAGACTTAAACCATTCGATTTTTTGATGAACCTTCCCTTCTCATCTACTCATTTCACGTACTCTTGGCAATCTTTAAATCGTATCCTTCCATTGGAGACGTTGGATTTTATTTGGCTCTTCTACCGATGTGGAAACACCTATTTCCATGTATGCATATGCACTTCGTTTGGCTAATCAACTTGAAAATAAATTATAAACGAGTAGTAGTGGTATCAAAAAATTTGCATTTTTTTTTGTATTTTCTAGTCATGCAGCAAAAGTTTCTCGTGGGTTGTTTCTTCATTGCTACCGCAGTGTTAGCACCAATTCAGTGGTACCTTTGGATATACTCTGGGTCAGCGAACGCTAATTTTTACTTTGGAGTTACCATTGCATTCGGAACAGCTCAGGTAAATGTTAACATTAACCCAACAGACAAAAATTTATTGTCCCTTTAAAATTAATGTGATATATGATGTGTAAAATATTTTATTCTTGTTCCAGATATTTTTGCTTACTGATGTTCTATTAGCATTTCTAAAAAGAGAATATTACTTAAAACACGGTATGTCGAAAGAAATTGAGGGAAAACCAGCAGGTTTGAATTTGAGATGAAGATGGTATTATGACTCGGTATGGTAAAGGCAATCTTCCAGTCAGTGCCAGCATGAAATTAGTCATTTACATGTTATTGTTGTATCTTTACATTATTATTGTTTGTTACTTCTTTCACTCAGTCTTTATACCTTTTTTATTGTATGTACAGTTTCTAGATATAGAAAAATAAAGAGCTCATTTGCTAAATTGCCAAAAAAAATATTGGTTCGCATACTTTTTGATTTGATTTTAATTCTGTAATGAATGTATTAATTTTTAAGATTTTTTACAACAAATCAGAACAGAACAGAAATTGCAACATAATTTCAGAGCTTCAAATCAAGTGAGTGAATGACGCTAACCATCAATCATCCGCCGGTGGAGGGCAACATTCCCAGTTTTCTCCCCATCTCTCCTTTTCTTCAGTTCTCTCTTTTATTACTTCTGAAGCATGTATCACTTTTGGACAACATAGCGGTTTGACTTCGAATTTGCATGGTATTTCTCCTCCCAGAAGCTTATAACGCGGCTCATCTACCCAAATGAAGTCAGCCTGGAGTGGACAAAATTGAAGTGGATAAAAAAATCAACTATACTGAAAATTTCGAGTTATGAGCAGCCATTTAGCATCTAATGCATATAATAGTATTATGATAATACACACCCCATAAGTAGACATATGATCGAATGGGGGTCTGGGGTCCGCTGGACGTCCTCCATCCAAACAGTAATAAGGCATACATTTTGGTGGGAATCCTTTGTCATCATACATTTCATGTGATTTCCTTGCCTTTATCTGTATTTTAAAGTTAGACGTGTGAGCAAAAGTACTGAGGTATTGAAAATGCATCACCATCATCATCTACTATCAGAATACTAATTTACCTGGTGATCAATTGATGCATATTTAGGTATATCTGCAAACGGTGGGTATTTATATGATGACCTGTACAGTGATTCGACGCACTCTGGCGGGTACCGACATCGCTCCCTTTCCAATTTCTCCATCAGTCTGTACTTTGCTTGTTTTATAGCCTGCTGCGTAGGGAACTGGTTTTGAACAGGACACTCAAGGGTTCCTCCAGCACACAAAAGTTTAGGACGCCGAGGAGGAACTCGTGGATTTGGTACATATCTCGGTGTGTTCCATACAATGGGGTATTTTCTTGTTGGGACTGTCGTGGCTTGATGAATTTTGCAAGGATATTCGCAGCCGCAACAGGCGTCGCATACTTTTGCATCCTCTGGACAAGGACAACATGGAATAGGTCTTGGGCATCCACAACAATCAGAGGTATCAGTTCCTGGCTTGATTAGATTCTCTTTCAAAAGCTTTGGTTGTGGTGGTTTGATTTTTTTTGTTGAATATCTAATCTCGATTCCGCATGGATTGTTGCATTCCTACGTTAATGTAATTGTTTTGTTTTTTCGTTTGACCGCGAACTGTAATTTTCTACAATTATTTAGACTTGTTACATGTTAAATATACATACATTGTTTTCACAAGGTTGAACGGAACATCCTCCGCATGGTTCTTGCTGACTGCAAATCTGACCGAAATGCTCCTGAGGCATGTCGAAAGAACGCGCATATGTTGTCTCTGTTGTAAATGGGCACGTAAATTGTTTTGGCAGGAAGGTTCCCTACGTAAATCGGAGACAATTAAGTTAATTGTATATGAAAATGAAAACCAGCAAAATCTATTAAAAAAAGTTTTCAATTATTCTCATTATTACAAATTGGGGCTGAACTCCATCGACCACACGATGACGTCTTGTGGATGGATCATTGAAGACACAATCATTATAGTCGCGATTGTACGTGGATTCAAATCGAAATCTGGGAAATTAATAAATTCTGTGTAATCAGCATTTTTTCAGAATTCTCTTCCTTTTTTTTAAACATACTTACCTCTCGACTGGTGGTGTACAATCGCAGTATGGAGGCACCCCAAATCTAGGTCCCTTGCTGAAGGAGTACTGTGATTTTTAAAAATGCATAAATTCAAGTGACAATGGATGCCTAAATGCCATGTTCATATATATGTAATTTTGTCGAATATCTAAAGATGATCATATTATATCAATTTTTAAAATACCCTTTGCTTCCAAGCGCTATCAGGTTGGTCTGGCTGAGGTGCAAAGCTTTTAGAATCAAACGAACTGGTCCATTGTTTGTAATTGTCCCCATACTCGGAATAACCCGTCTTTTGCTGACATTGTTCTGGAATGGGAATCCTATTGGGACCACAGAATAAAATGGCCACAATCAAAGTGGGCAAACAAATAAAACCTCAAGATGACGTTGACGTAATTACAGCAAACTATATACATGCATATCACGAGATAACTAGTCATGATTACACCGTTTATGTAAGGAGCCTGTGGTCACAAAGATGCAAAAATTATTTACTCTTTTTTCAACATACCCTCCTCCAGTCGCTGGAAAGCAATCGCACATTTTGTGATGTGGGTAGTTGAAAAACTCCTATTTGTTTTAAATGAAGTAATGCATATGCAAATTTCGTGTATTTTTTAAATCGTTTTTGATAATGAGTTGGATCTAGACCTTGAAGTGATTGATGATACAAAAGAAAACAACAATGCACAACATGATAGATAAACAATGTGATTAGAACGGAATTAGAATTTTTGATTTTTCTGTCATAGCAATTATAGAATTGTAAAGAGACGCAGACAGTTTATCATCAATAACCTTCAACCATATCGTGTGGATCGCTGTGATATGGAGGCATAAAGCTACATTTTATTCTCATAGAACTATACATACATGGGCCCTGAGATTACAAAGGGAAAAAATAGATACCTAAAGGTGTCTCGTAGTAGTCGCAATGTTTACCTTTTAATATTTTGAAACCAGGCACGCATTGGCTATTGTTTCAGTCGATGAGATTATGTACATTTTTTATGCTTTGAAACCTGCCATTGTTTCTGTCGACAAAATCTCATGCTTTTATGTAAATGAGAGAAAATGTTGGATCTGGACGTGGATTTTGTCTGTCACAGAAATTTACATCCAAATGCATACGCGTGATATATTTACCTGTACGGGGAGCTCGTAGATCTGGTTATACAAAAATGGACGCAGGCACCAAATAATGGCTACTATATAAAAGTTTGAAAACTTTGTTTCAACTTGCAAAACGATATGCTGGAATTTGGAATTAAAAATGGGATGTGAAATGTGAATATACATAGGTGCAATTTAAAGGCTGGTTTGAATAATAACAAAAGTTTTATGACAGCCTTACTGTTGTTCCATCTTCATTATATGAAGTAAATTTAGTTTGCCCGTCTCATTCGTTATAAATTTTCATATCATTTTTATTTTGAAACTATTTGTTATATGAATGTAAGAATACACCATTTTTTTATTGTCACAAATTTGTGGGAAGTTAACGATGTGCTGAACATATAATACATAAAACATACCCATTATAATTATTGTATTAAACGTCAGTTTACATAATGACTCATGATGATGATGATGATGACGATTTAAAGACAGTCATTATGAAATTATCCATGTATTTCTTAATCATACTATTATTTAATTGTATTTAATTATTCATCATAAAAATATCAAAACGTTTATTTTACATCTACATATTCTAAATGAAACATACGTCATGACTCATGAGTTTATTACAACGCCATAAAAAAGGCACATAGTATTTTATCAATACGCATGACGCGTTACGAACTTGATTACACGTCAAGTTGAGCCTATCTTTCTGTAACCAAAAGTTCGTGTTTTGGTGGACATAGGATAAAACCAGACCTTGGACCAAGGTAAGGTGATGGTGCCACAGGGTTAAGGGCAAATCTATACTTTTGCAGAACGCCCGTAAAAAATAGGAAGTACTCATTCATGGCTAATATCTCGCCTGGACCTAAAACCAATATTTATATTTTAATTGACAAAAAGTCATTTCTGGAATATAACACAATGGTTTATGTTTACATACAGGATCGTTTTCCAGTGAAAAACGGCATCACATGATCATCTTTTCTAAAACTTCCATCTTCATTTATAAACCTTTCCGGACGGAAATTTTGGGGATCTTTCCAATATTTTTCATCATGATGAATTTCATACAAGTTGAATAAAAGAACTGTGCGCTTTGGTAGAAAGAAGCCTTTAAACTCTGTGTCCTCAAGGGCAGTGTGCATTAAGCCTAGAGGCACCATAGACGACTTTCGTAGTACTTCTTGCATGCATGCTTCTGTAAATGGCATCCTAAACAAATCATAAAAGGAAAATCGATAAAGCGATAAAAATTATAGTACCTACTTTAACGTTAGATAACATTGTGATTGGTGGAAGCTAATTAACTTTTATAAATAACTATCTACGCACGCTCAAAACTCAAGGGAACAAAACTTGTTTGTATGTATATACGCATACGCACCTTCATGGTTGAGCTAATTACTTTGTTATTTTTTTGCCATAGGATGAAGCTACGACGTTTTGTGTGAACACACACGTCATATAAATAATGTCGACATACACTATTATTTATTTACTGACCTAGCACAGGATATAATTTTTTATATTATAATAATTTATATTCTTCAAATGTTTTTAAACCTAACCTCAGATAACATTCTTTATAGTAACTATAATAAGAAAATTATGTTATATTATTATAATTCGTAACAGATTCAGGCTATTTTTGATAAAATGTAAAGCTAAACTACCTACATGGCATATGGGAAAGGAAGCCGATAACGTTTCTAATATTCAAACATTATCTCTGTTATTTCAAACGAGTTTTTCAGGATAGGTATAAATAGGCTTGTGAGGATTTATTATAATGATATTAATGATATTGTTCAGTAGTTAAGTTTAAAACAAAACAAGTGTAGTCTATTAATAACTAGCATTATTGCCGTAGTTAAAATAGTACTTAATAGTAGTCAGCAAAAATGTATTTTTGTCGACCATTTTATCTTATTTTTTTAAATAATGATTTTTTACCAACTTCTATCGTCACTCATAAAATGAAATTGTACATGATTTCTATATTTTGCCATAATACTGTTGTGAAATTTTGCGGTTAAAATAGTAAGAAAAATAAAAAAGTTCGCTCAAATTGAGTTGATTTCTTATATTAATGTAACTTTAAGCTTAAATTAGGCAACTGTTGTGCAAAGTTTCAAAGATAACAATAACTGTAAATGTAATGGGATGATTGGGATGTCATGTAAGGGAGTAGATTTCACGAATTTGGGGGGAAATTTTGCTATTATTACAACAGCACAGTGAGAACAAAATTGGGAAAACGATTAAATAAAAAATACATACATCTGATTATACGTATATTATTATGCATGAATACTATTTCGCCAAAAATTGACGACTTAAATACCTGGGCTTACCGTTATTGGTTTTTACACACGGAAGAGAAAGTAAATGTTTCACGTGCAACATTTTATCAATTTTGATTTGCGCTTTACGATATCAATTTGTGCGTAGACTGAGGCTACTGCAACTGTTGTGAAGTTATTTTTAAAATCAAGAAAACCCACTATTTAATAATTGAGACCGGCAGAATAAATCTCACGAAATGAAGAAATAATCATGAATTTGGTACTAAAAAAATATTTCGCTATTATTACAACATAGTGGCAATGTGAGCACAAAAGAACGCAAAAGCGATTTAAAGAATAGTACCTAAATTGGTTATGATTACTGAACATTGTACAGCAATAAGATTAATCCTTTCATTATAATGATGAGATATAAAAACAATAATTTTAGTTAGCATCAAACATGCCATCTAATTTGTAAGCTGCCGCAATAATAATTGTTGTTTTAATACCTGGGTCTATCTTCAAGACATGGCGATCTCGACTTTCCAACGACGTCATCAATTTCTTGTTGCACTTTATCCTGAATTTTAGGATACACAGAAAGATACAAGAATGACCAACCCAAGGTTGAACTCAGGGTATCTGATCCGGCGAAAAATAAGTCCAAAAGAGTATAGTGCAAATTTCTCACTGGGAAACAATAATCAGAAAAAAATACAACATGCAACATTGTACACGCATTAAAAAATATCATGTCGAGGTATATCGGTATCTCGCAACTCATAACTACCCCTCAGCTTTTTTATCGAGAGAGAGAGAAAAAAAACCGGATTTACTTCTCCCACCTTTATTTCATATTTACACTTCAAACTTACTTCCAACTTCTCCATAAAACACGGAATTCGGGTCTGTGGTACTATAAATCTTTGTTAGCGTGACATCAATAAAATCACGCTCTCGACCTGGCTGGTATGTTTCCACATGCTTGCGTATAACCTCCCTAAACAGGCCTTCCGGTGCGCCAAGAAATTTTAGTCCTTTGCTATAGCCCGTATACTCTGGAGCCAGTTTAGCAAGCCATGGCAAGAAACATGCAATCCCAAGGATGTTTTGTTCTGCGATTCCCCTATCATTAAAAATGCGTTCATTATTATGGTTTTCATGTTTTCAAGTACCTAATCCTTTGTTCTGTACTAAATGTATGCAATCAAAACGTCATCAGCAGAAATTGGAGAAATAAACGCTGTACGTGCAAGATTTGTCTGCTATTTTAATTATTTAATGAAGAAAAATGATAGCCCATATGTAAAGTAGTGCGTCGAAACCCGTAACTTATTCGCTCATTAAACAAATGGGTAAACCACAGCACATACCCTGGTGGTGGTACTTGTTACACAAACACCATTTACTGATTGTGTGACGGCATTTGTTACCAAATAGACTACCTGATTGTTCTCCGATTCTAATCATTTCAACTTCTGTACGTTGTATTATCCGCAAAGTTGATTGACATGATGAGATCGACATCAGAATTGAGAAATTTATGGGAAATGAATTAGATTATAAAGTTCATTTAACGCGTCACTGTACTTACTCTGTTAAAATATGCATAACCTGGCGTTTAGCGGGATCCTCAATATCATATTTTTCGCTTGTCATTACAGCCCACAAACTGTTGATTACTGCCAACTCCAGTACAGGTTTCAGATATAATGTCTTTCCAACGTTTTTCCTTGCAAAATGATACAAACTTTTTTGTTACACATACACAATATTTTATACATAGGTAATACAAATTATTCCATAATCGTACGTTTTTATGCTAATTTAGTACACCTGATCATTTCCGATTACACTAATCGGAAATGATCTTATAATTTTTTGGAATTATAAAAAATATCAATTGTGCAATTTTTTCTGCAATTAGGCATTACTTACTTCAAGTACTTTCGGACTTCCAAGACTTGTTCATGCATCATTCCTTCCATAGATCTTTTACCAAACCCCATATCCTTTAAGCATTTCAATGTGAATCGCCGCATATCATGCCAGTCCTGGCCTTCTAGTAGACCCAGGCCTGTTTGTTAATGCAAAGCGGGTTCAAGTGAATTTTATTTCATCATATTTGTATTACGGTTATTTGCGTCAGCATTTGCAGCAGTAAACGAGCATTTTTATCTGCAAAACGTAAAATTTCCCGTACAACTCACCTGAATATCCACGAATCGGTTTAAAAAGTTCTAACTGGTTTCTTCCCTGAAGTACATCCAATTTACCAGCCTCCTTTGCGGATTCATAGTCGTTGACGAACACAACCCTAGATAAATTATATTGATAAAAACTTTCGAAAGTGCAAACATGAAGCACAGTTGATTCTTATTATTGCATATAAGTCATACAGCAATTAGGTGATGTAATCCAGTAACAGGAATTGTGTACATTGCAAAACAAAGCTTGGAAAACCTGTACTCTTTGAACTGTGTACCTGAATGTAATTTAACTATTACCTGGTTTGTCCGAGATACAGTGTAAAAATGTTGCCGTACTTTTTTGCAAGCCTGCAAATGGTCAACGTGGGAACGTTTCCCATGAATGGAAGGTAACCAAAGATGGGCAGGCAAAGAGGACCTGGGGAATTAAAACACACTTGCTATATATACATTTTGTAATTTCCATTTACTAATTAGGTCGCGGTATCTGTTGCGTCACACAACACACGTCTTTCATAATGAATCAGAATTTGTTCTCAAGCTACACATTTAAAAACCCAGATTCCGGTAAATCGAAAACCGGTTATGTGTGTGTTAGAACTATCTTACCAGGTGGAATCTTGAGTCCTTTGCGTTGTTTCTTCCTCTCCACCAATAAATAGTAACAGAGAAGAAATACAAACAAAAATGCTTCGAAATAAATCATTTTTACCAGATAGTTTTAAACCTTTAAAAAAATGGATACAACTTCCTCATTTGATGAGGGTCCAAGCAATACTGGCATAAAAAATCTGATTTGATAAAGAATTGAATGTGAAGAGCAAACTGGCCCTGATTTCCTTCATACTTTATGCTTTCTGGGAGAGCACAATGGCTTTTAAATCTTAGATAACCACTAATGGTCTTTGATTATCATTATAAGCAGGAATCATATTTTCTAATGGAACTAACATTATGATTATAGAAGCATCTTCAAATTATAATCTGTAAAGTTCGTGTAACAATATACATAAAAACTGTCATTGTTATCATTTACCAAAGCGTGTGGTATGTTATGGCGCTGTAATCCATATTTAATTAATGTGTGCAGTCCTCATTCACTAATTATCTAGTGGCAGACTAGAAAATTCTTGTTTATGGATGCCCAAGGGCGTGTATTTGAGTTGACATTAATGTTGTGTTAAAGATTTAGAATTTTTAAACGTTACTGAGTCTGAGTATTTTTGCGTTGGATTAAAAATATCATGTGTTTTAAGTGAGCTGTTTACAGTAAAAAGCTTAGTTACATAATATTTGTATATGTGTAGGTAAATTCTTTCATAGACTAAATTTCACGTCCACCTATATTCTCCGATTTGATAAAGTTTGTTTGAAAGCGTACATACGTAGGTATATATATTGACGTTGTGTATCGACGTAAATGAGAAATAAATGATGATGACGTCATTTGAAATTGCCAACCCCAGAGAAAGCCCATTTTAGACATGCATATTATATGAAACACAATTTGACGGAAACCATTGAACTCTCGTTTCCTATCAGTAAATCACACTCCGTTCACATTTTGTTAGTAGTTCCAAAGTTAAGGTCCGGTTTCCAGTACTTTGCACTCGAGTGATTCGTGCACATGCTATATATA
>JAHZNC010007147.1:0-39635 GCA_027744095.1 Zhuqinia jingwanae | reverse complement strand
GTTAATTGTAGTTAACTAACTATAACTAACTTAGTAGTCGAAACACTGCAGTTAGTAGTGAAAACAGTTCATAACTACTGCTTTACTTAGGTTTATTAATGTCTATTATTGTATACCACATGCATATAAAAATTTCACATTTTAATGGCCCAAATTTAATTTTGCATTACCAGAAATGATTCAAAAATGAATGATGCATCAACGCACAGCATCTCATCATCATAAAATTCTATCTCGGACTACACAGCACCATCAAGCAGGAATACACACAGATTGTAATATTATTGCAAGGAAAATACAGCTGTTGAGGAAACCAACGAAACAAACCCCTTCCGTCCGTCCATACACCTTGCGTGCTCATGTTTTTATTTTATCTTATTGTTATTGTGTCATGAGTAGCATTCTCTGTGTTGAATGTATGTAGTACAGTTTGAATAACATGCATAGCATGAATCTCGATAAAATAATAGATTTTTACATTAAGAAAGGCTGCGTCTACTACAAAAGCACTTGTACTTGAACCTTGAAAAATGTTTAATATTATACACTCGTAAATTTTTTATTGGCTTTAGCTGAGTTACCTTTCTCTCTCTGTAAACCTCTTTATTATTTTTACTATATTAATTTTACAGTACAAAAAATTTACTGTTGTTGCCATTACACATTGCTGTAACGCAAAAAATGTTAAGTACTGTTCGCTCCTGATCTACATCACAATTATAAAAATAATATTGATGTGTTATAATTTCCAGTACTATAATATTTTTATTTATTAATTCATTCAGTAAATACTCATATAAATTATACTGTTTCTCTTCAGTGGTACGGTTGGTTGCGTGGTCAGGTTTAAAAAGGGGGAAAACTAGAGGAAAGAAATATTGTGACGTAGAAATATGGTGATTTGTTGAAGAGAACTTTGACGAATGAAAAGGTTTCGTGTGGATGAATGGTGACATCGAGAGAAAAAATGATCTTGAAAGTTTGTGACCATGTCCTCGTTTTATTTCTGCCCGATTTTTATTGCTAATATATACGATTTATGTTACAGTGTCATTACTTGCACAAACAATTACTTGTGCGACAAAGATGAATAATGAAGGCAGCTAATTGTTGATCGCTGGCCAGTATGTGAGATGTGCGAGTGTGTGTAAACATCTAACTATGGAACTATGGAAGGATTTAAGAATGTTGTGAAAAGTTGATCAGTTCTCTCGGTGGTTACACTCTACTGTTTACTGACAGAAACAGGTGAAAATTTTTTTTAAAGCATGTATATAATTTCAAATTCATGTGTGTGCACGTTACAAGGTCATTCTTTACACGAGAAAGCTGCCAAAGAATTTTTATTTACTAGAAGAAGGCGATAAACAGAGCTGAAATTGAGCACTCATTTGTATGCATAATATACCTATTGAGTCCATGCTGACAAGTATTAGCATATGTATCGGGAAATAATAGCGTGAAGTTTTCACCTAAAATTTACATGCTAAGCGTTTCGTTCCGATTCATATAATTTGTAATTTCAAGTCAAACGTTATTTCTTATGTATTTGCTTGATTTTATGTTTGCGGAATGGTGAGATCATGAGCACGTGTGATGTGTGTTTTTATATTTGTTTCTTTTTACGGTATACGAATAAAAAGTTTTAATATTGCGCAGTTGAGGAAATAAGATGTTCTAGACTTTAAAACAAAAACTTGGGTGCCCTTGGCACTCCACCCTATTTCTTTATAATACCTGTTTTTCTAGTACCTGAATGAAGTAGAAGTAGTGATTGTGACAATCACTTCATACTTTGTATTCAAACACACTAAACCTTGTAGCTATCCTTTCGTTTGAATTATCTTGTTTTAATTTTATGTTATTTTTTTTATTCGAATTGCTGTTTCATTTTACAGTTAAAAAACTTGAAGGCCTCATCATGGCAACTATTCCGGTTTTACTGAACGGAGCAACAAGTGAAGCGACAGAAGAATCTTCCAGTGCACTTTTGCCTATGTTGGACTGCAATGACGAGGAACTGGACTCTGACAAATCCCCAGAAATGAGACCGATTGCTCTCACATTGATTGAACGGACAGATGCTGAACAGCAGACAGACGATGACGTTAATGGAGAAAGGGTCCCCGATGAATGTACCAAGTGCCAAACGCTTGAAGCCGATTCCCAGAAGGCTCTCACACAGTTAGCCTCAAAATATGAGACTGAAATCGCTAGAGTACGTAAATAATATGGAATTTGATGGTGTATTAAATCTCTTTTTTCATGATTGGCAACTTACTAATTAAATTTATACGTTTCCCTGTAATTTAGCTGAAAAAGGAGTTGCAGACCGCAAATAAGGCAAAAGAGACAACGGTAATGAGATACGCGAAGAGTGAAAATGAAGTTATCAAGTTAAAGCGGGAAATCGAAAATTCGTCAAAAACAACGGCTGGACTTATGAAAGAAATTGAGAATTTGAATAAAAAACAGAAAATGTTATCATCCGAGAGAGAAAGACTTGGTAATATTGTGGATGGAAAGGTAAAGTAAAAATAGGCACGAAAATAGTCAGATTAGTACCACAATGCCTAAATAATAATGATAATACAATAATTCTCACCAGACTTGCGAGGTACAGTCCTTTCATAAGGAAGTGGAAAAATTAAAAGAAGAGATTTCAGCAAAGGACTTTAAAATTAAATGGACCCAAAACAAACTCAACACAGAGATGGAGTCGCATAAAGTATTACACATTTGAAATTTTATATGCATACTTACATGCTATTGTGTGTCAATTCAGACATTTTACAGCGCGTGCTAAAGAATATAATGAATTAATTTTAGGACACACAATCACGACTCCATACTCTGGAAGATGAGCTTCAAACAGCAAAAGAATCTTTGCAACCATCCTCTACTTCCGAAAATGCCTCTGTAGTGGTACAAGAAAATGAAACCTTGCCTGAAAATCATTTTAATGGATGTAGTTCTGACGAAGGAATTGACACAGATTCATTGCAAACTGAAAAGACAAGTTCATCATCAATATCTATTACAATAAAAGAGTTAGAAGCTGTAAAATTACGCAATCATCAACTCATCGAAGAAAATAACGTCCTTTCCTGTAAAGTTCAAAGTTTAGAGCAACAACGACTGGATCTAGAGCAAAAACAAGCTAGATTACAAGAGTCCAATTCAGAACATCTACACCAAATAGCCACCCTTCAGTCAGAACTGGCAGCCACGGAGTCCCTAAAATCACAGCTTCTGAGGTTATTTAAATACTTTATTAGAAAGTTTTTACTATAACTGCAAGTAATTGCCTGAATGCTTATTTATCATATCAAATGTTACTATTTCCGTTTTTAGGGAACAAGAGTCAGTATTAGCTCTACAAAATGAATGCCAGCAACTTCGTCTGGTTCATTCTGATTCATTATCAGATATGGCTGTTTGCAGGAGTAAAGAAGCCGAATTACTTGAGTATACGCAACAAGTCACAGAAAAGAATGTTACATTACAATCCGAATTCTCGTCCGTTCAAGCTAAAGTAAACAGAATAATTAGTTTGATCTACTTGTGTTAATTGTCTCTAAAAAATTGTTGGTATATTATGTCGCGTAAATGCTAATGCTAATTCATGTAAATGATACAGAGTTTTGCCTTGGAAGAAGAAAATGAAAGATTACAACGGCAGATGGAACAGCTCCAAGTAGACACGAAAAATCTTGAGAAAATGATGTCTCAGGAATGTAAAAATTATATTGAGGAGAGACAAAGTGTGGAAAATGATGCGGAACGTCAAAAGAAAGAAATTGTAGAGCTCCAGCGTCAATTAGATGAGGCTCGTGGGGAAATTATGTTACTTCACAAAAATTTGAACTCAAAGATTCGAGTAAGTGCTGAGATGAATATAATAAATTGAAGTATATATATATGTATATGTATCTGTATGATTCATTTTGGGTGTCTTTCATTGAATTTTTTTTGTTTTTGTCTGCTTTGGCAATGTAGGAACTAAGTAGAGAATTACAAGCTGCCAGAAGAAACATGAAAGATGGCACATGTGGTTCGGATGGAATGAGTCAAAGTTCACGTGCCAGTTCCAGTAGCTCGCTAAATAATATTGACACGTCACATTCGAAGCAAAAGCAAGAGGATTTACCTGAGAAGTCGAATGTAAGGCCATACCCAAGCGAATGTTTCATACCATATTATATTTTATTTATTGTTTTACCTCTCCATTTACCTAGGAACCTGATACTCCTGTGATACCCGACCAGCAACTGCTAATTGAAAGAATAGTCAAACTCCAACGAACATTAGCAAAAAAGCATGAGAAAATAGAATTCCTTCAGGAGCACGTTAAGCAGTTGACTGAAACCCTCCAAAAGAAATCCAAGATAATCACTTCTTATGCCATGAATCAAGATGTGGAAGCGTTATCCTCGGAACTCTCTGAACAGAACAAGGTCTGTCCTAAAATATGGCTTGAAAGCTTTAAACTAACTAGTTGTAGTCTTTAAACTATTCCAATGTCTAAGGCTTATGCAAGAAGGCCCCAGAGAAAATGAAGCTCTTATTACAAGACAGATCTCGTTCTTTTGGCTCTCCGATATTACATTATGAGGTTGGTTCCTTTTAAAATTTGAAGGCCGTAATACATATAAGATAATGTAATACACGGCATGTAACTCGGAGCACCAAAATTTAGCAAAAGTATACGCACTTATTAGTTAACAAATAATACGATTTTTTCCCCCACAAAAACGAAATTTTCCTTCTCGTTCAGAACTTTATTACCGCATGGCATATGCGTAAGTTCTAATTTATGCCGGAACTGGGTCCACCTACTTACATAGTCTTTAAATATTGCTGTTTCTCCAATTTATCTCATTGAAAATTAAAAACTAATTAATTGCGCTGGGTTTAAAAACAATTATGTTCATTCAATCATTTTGTAACTGTTACCATACTTGTAATAATTACATTGTATCCGTAATACAATTAATTTTCATGTGTATAAATTGCTTTCTCGTGCTAATGTGCATTTGATCTGTTTCATTTCGTTACATGCAGCTTGCATTGGAAAAATTGTACCCGGTAAACAACGATAATTAAGAATATCACAGAATATTTTGCTAAATTGTTTCATGAATACATTTTGTACTTTTAGGCTGAAGTAGTTAAATATGGAGGAATAATGGCTTCTGTGTATGCATCCAAACCTGCAGATGACGGCCTAACTCTCGATCTCTCTTTAGAGATTAATAGAAAATTACAAATCGTTTTAGAGGATACGTTACTAAAAAATATAACTCTTAAGGTAAATCATATACTTGACATTATTGAGACTATTTTCTGCGTTACATGTAATACTAAGCCTAGTATTGTTATACTTATCTTTATTACAGGATAGTTTAAATACGCTAGGAAAGGAAATATCAAAATTGACCGAGCTGAATAGTGATCTTTCGGATAAACTCTCAAGCAATGCTAATCCAGGATAACCGGAGTTGAATTTAGCGTATAATTCATATATATGGCACACCTACACGTTTTTGACAAGGTGCATATATGTATGTATAAATATATAAAACACAGCAATGATTAAAAACATTATTAGTTCGTGTTGCGGATTATACAACAACAGACATATATACATGTATATATATAGGTATACCAATACACCGTAATCTGTGAAAAGCAGGTTTACGATTTCTGCTAAATGTGTCTTAACAGTGTAAAATACTACTACCCATTATCATACGTATCACCTCTGCCGCTATTACTGGAAAATAAGTAGAAGTATAGAGATAATCAACTTCATCGTTTGTCGCTGGACGCGTCCGTTCAAAAAAAAATCCCATTTTTCAACAGAGCTTCCTTATAAAATGTCTCGAAATAATTTATGAGTGAAATATTTATTGGTATTATGTCAACACTTGTTTATGTCTGGTTCAGATAAATATTTTAAAGTACATATTATGTAGTAGTGGTAGTGTTTTTTGTCACGTTAACGGGTATACATTGCCTGGTATTGTTATTTATTTATCTATTTATTTATGTATTGAGCAATTATGTTATTGGTTAACCTGACTACAATAGATGTTATATTGTGGCATTTGAATTTTGAATTATATATACCTTTATTACAATGATTTTTTTTTTCAAAAAACTATGAACTTTAAGATATAAATTACTTAATATGCTGATCACAGAAAAAGAATAAATACAAGATGAAAGAGGTGATGCAAATCTAACCTGATTAATGTCTGAATCTCTATTTACATCAACAGACAAATCTGCGTCTACAGAGTCTATAGACAACTGTTTTTAAGCCAAATGCCAGATTGACACGTGAAACACGTTTAACTTCAATCTTCATCCCATTGTTCAATATATTTTTTTTTTCAAACAGCTTGGAAACCAGTCCAGTCAATTAAAATCACAAATTAAAAGCCAGAATTCCTTTTATGAAACCACTTTAGCATCCATACCCACATATGTATTTTACATGTATTGATGATGACGCAAATTAATTACTATTTGCCAATTTTTTAAATTTAGGTCAGCATAAAAGGGAACGATTAAAGAGCTGACGGTATTCGTCGCTTTTTGTGTATTCAAAAGTGGTGTTATGGTGTATGCACTCGGTTCTCATTTTTTACCACGAGCTCATGAGATCTATTATTTAACGTTCATGTTTTGCTAACCTTTTTCAATCATTATCTCATTTAAAGCCACTCTTCTTGACTCCATTCAGGCAAGAAGAGTGGCCAAGTATTAAATAGCCAGCTCATATCATGTGGAGACATGACAAGTCATATATAACTATACACACAAATGTGTTAGGTAACTAGCTATTACATAATCATAGATTGGTTTGTATATTCATTTCTTTGTGATATCAACACTTAAGGGGAATATCATGATCATGACAACAATTTGATATTTTTCAATCCTTACATTTAAATCCTTCTTTCTCAGGCTGTATTAATTATGACTTACATAATCTCAAGATTCATGATAAATAGAAGAGCTATGGAATGCTGGAATGGGATGTTATTTATGTATTAAAAGGCGTTATGACACAAAGATTATGACTATCACTGTTCCTTTTATACTGTATGTATAGTATACATTGTATACCAACCTACACATACATCCACTCTAAACCTTCCAAAATTCATCCCAAATCCCAACTTCTGTCTTAGTTACAGAAATAAAAAATTAACTTAATGTAGGTATTATATATTATATAGTACATACATGGTAAGGATCCTTTTTACTGCTTCATCATTTATTTTAGCATAGCAGTGTAATATATTTTTACCACTTGCTACGGCTACGGAGGTTCAATACGATAATGAAGCTTCAAGTTCATAACAAACAACCCTTGTCATTACAAAGATTACGAGCATATTATTTATAGACTGGTTCAAGAAAAGGGATGGCTGATGGCTGATGCTGGAAAATCAGGTTCTCTGATGGGGGTTCATTTACATAATATGTAGTATCATCATCATAACTTGTAGCTTACTTTTTATTAGGTAGGTTAAATATGCATGAACCAACTCTGCATTTACCGTGCGTGCTTGCCTTAACCTCATTATATTCTACTTTGATATTTTTTTTTTGGTAATGTTATTTATCCAGACATGTATTTATCGTCATCACACGCAATAACACAAAGATAAAGAAAAGATTAAAAAATATCATACTGCTAACATAACAGCTATATGCGTTGTACTGCGCTATCTTATGATCTCAGTTCACTAATATAAGGTTCATGTTACGGAATAGAGTTAGAATGAGCAAAAGACAAGGTAATCCCCTTATCACCACAATTGTCTTGGTACCATGTACCATTAAGAATTCGAAGATGTGTTCTGTATGGAACATCATGGGGCCCCAGCTCTGCATATTTTTTCATTAATTATTCAGATACATAGTATTAATAAAATTGTGGTACAACTGACCATACTACAACTACTAACGTGGTCTAAAGGTGTAAGAATGTGACACATTTTAGTTTACCATGCGCCATCCTATGTGGTTCTTCTACTAGCTGGCACAGCTGAAATTGCATTATTTGCGATATTATATTTTGAATGAATTGATATTTTTGTGAAGTGGGGTATTGCGTATTGTGTGTACGTACGGGAGAGTTCTGACCAGTGATAAATTTTTTTCAGTCTTGAAAGTTTCTGTCGCTTCGTTACGATTTTGAAAAAAAATGCCACAAACTTTAATAAGTAAAGATGTGGCAGACATTGAGGTAAGATAATAATATTTTATCAGTTATAAATTGTCACCATATAAATGCCAGTCATAAATATCACCATATAGATGCCAGTAAATGCAGGGAATATTCTAATGATTCAATTTTCAACAAAACTTTCTCTCAAATTAGAGTATTCTTGCGCTCAACCCAAAAGTGACTACTCATGCCAACCTAATTCCGTCTGCAGAAACAAAGGAGAACAAGAAGAAGTGGAAAAGGAATCTTGACAAGAAATGTGGGGTAATGCGATACATTTTATCGGAAATTGCATCATATAAATATGATGCATTTTCTGATAGGTATCCTAAAATTCGGACGAATTACTATGAGTATGAGTACATTATGGAGAATCTCCACGTTGCGGATTATGGATACGGTTGTTGTTGCCAGCAAAAATCAATTGTCAACATAGAATATAAATATGTTTCAATATTTCTGTTAAAATCACATATTGCAGTCGTGCCAACCGCTGTACAATAATTTTGATGATGTGAAACATACAACTTTAAGTGAGCGGGGGGCAATGAAGGAAGCCAACAGGTGCCTAAAATGTGCCGACGCCCCTTGCCAAAAATCATGTCCCACGCAGCTGGATGTCAAAAACTTTATCGGAAGCATTTCCACGAAGGTAAAAAGTGGATTACTCTAAACTTAAAGACTCCAATTTGATCAATTATGAAAACTCGTGTAATGTCTCTCGAATATACACCTACCAGTACGTTAGATAATAAGGATAGATTGTTTATGATATTTTAGAACTATTATGGAGCAGCGAAAGCCATATTTTCTGATAATCCACTTGGCCTAACATGCGGAATGGTGTGTCCTACAAGTGATTTATGTGTAGGCTCATGTAACCTATTTGCATCAGAGGAAGGACCTATTAATATAGGAGGTCTCCAGCATTTTGCTACAGAGGTACTGTTCAGAGAAACATGAAACAATTTGTTACAGAGTTTGGAATTATAAGACATGCATAAGTTTTTCTTCAAAATTTTCAGACATTTATGAAAATGAAAATTCCACAAATTCGACAACGGGTTGCTGAACCAGGATCCGAAACTGCATTCAAATCATCAAAGATTGCATTGCTAGGGTGTGGGCCAGCATCTGTATCATGTGGAACATTCCTTGCCCGACTTGGATATGACAATATAGTTATTTATGAGAAGCAAACTTATATTGGTGGACTCAGTACCGCTGAAATTCCGCAATATCGGTTGCCAATTGATGTTGTACATTTTGAAATTGATATGATGAAGGATTTAGGTGTTCGGGTAGAAACAGGAAGAATGATGTCGACATCCGACATCACCTTAAAGGTGTTCTAACAAAATGTGAAACGACAATTCCAGTAACTGCCACTTAAACTCAGGGTTACATTGTACTTTTTACTTCAATTTCGTTAGGGACTCCAATCAGACGGAGTTGATGCAGTTTTTGTGGGGATAGGACTTCCTAATCCAACAAAATCTGGGCCATTTAAAAATCTTACCGAAGATGAGGGTTTTTTCACGTCGAAAGACTTTTTACCCAAAGTGTCACTAGCAAGCAAACCAGGTACGCCAACTGTCTCAACGATGAAGCTCTCTCTATTTTTAAATATTATATAGCAGCTAGCTAATAAAATATTGTTGTACATGAAAGGAATGTGCGCTTGTACCGCTTCAAAGTCTCTGCCTCAGCTTTCTGGAAATGTGATCGTATTGGGAGCCGGCGATACGGCTTTTGACTGTGCAACATCAGCATTACGTTGTGGGGCTGGACGGGTGTTCGTCGTTTTCCGCAAGGGGTTTACAAACATCAGAGCAGTTCCTGAAGAGGTAATTAATTATACACAAGATATATGTATGCCATATTTATATTGTAAATATCCAAGAATACAACAAAAATATTTGTTAACAGATGGATTTGGCAAAAGATGAAAAATGTGAATTTATGCCATTTTTGGTACCCAGAGAAGTTTTTGTAAAGGATGGGAAAGTAACAGGAATGGAGTTTTACCGAACCGAACAAAATGAAGCTGGCGAATGGATTGAAGATCACGAGCAGACGTGTAGACTGAAAGCAAATTACATCATATCAGCGTTTGGTTCTGGTTTATACGACGAGGAAGGTAATTTAGATTGGGATATTGAAAGCATGTTGTGGAGTAATCTCACTGGGGTTATGTGAGACGTCTTATAAGCCTCAATTTTTTTTACCATATTTTGTTCCTTTTAATTAATTAGTTAAGGGAGCATTGGAACCTCTTCAACTCAATAAATGGGGTCTTCCAAATGTGAATAAGAAAACAATGGAAACCTCCGAAGAATGGGTATTTGTAGGAGGTGATATAGCTGGAGTGGCAGAAACCACAGTTGAGGCCGTGAATGATGGGAAAACAGCAGCTTGGAGTATTCATAAATATTTGCAGGTATTATTCAATTTTGTATTTGATATTATGGTAACAATATCAAATGCTGTATTTGTAGTAACTTATCAGTGTTGTGGCCTGAATAACATATTAACATTGTTGTATTTCAGGCTAAGAATGGGTTTACTGTCTCACCAGTTCCAAAACTGCCAAAATTTCATACTCCAATAGATCTTGTGGACATTTCCGTGGAATTGTGTGGAATGAAGTTTCCCAATCCATTTGGGTTGGCTTCTGCCACCCCATGTACTTCAAGTCCCATGATACGAAGAGCCTTTGAAGCTGGCTGGGGATTCGCAGTAACCAAGACATTCTCTTTGGATAAAGTATGCATTTAAATTCATCGATCTGTCATTCTATGCCTTTCTGTAAAAAAAACAATTCATTAACCCAATACTTTAATACAAGGACTTGGTGACTAACGTGAGTCCACGAATCGTTCGTGGTACAACATCGGGACAAGTATTTGGTCCAGGTCAAGGAGCCTTTTTGAATATAGAACTAATTTCCGAGAAAACTGCGGCATATTGGTGTCAAAGTGTAAAGGAACTCAAAGCTGACTTTCCGGAAAAGGTGCCAGAGAAATATTGAATTTATTGACAAAATCAGTTGAAACTATTTTAGTATTAACTTTAAATGTGTTGTTTTTCTGACATCGCCTTTAGATCGTCATTGCTAGCATTATGTGTACCTATAGCATGAAAGATTGGACAGAGTTGGCACAAATGGCAGAGAAAGCTAATGCAGATGCTTTGGAATTAAATCTTTCTTGTCCTCATGGAATGGGTGAAAGAGGTATGGGCTTAGCATGTGGTCAAGATCCTGACCTGGTAAGAAATATTTGCCGATGGGTGCGAGCTGCTACCAAGATCCCATTCTTTGCTAAACTCACACCTAATGTGACAAACATAGTTGAGGTAGGTATTAAACATTTTTTTGCCAAACTAAAATACATAATAGCATTTAAAAAAAAAGATATGTGTATACAATATTCCATTTTCATAGATTGCCAAAGCTGCATATGAAGGTCAGTTATTGAAAAAAATATTGCATTCGTATTCGATTGACTGAGCTAATTTAAAATTTAAAATAGAGGTATAATACTGCTTGCTAATTAGAGCGACGTTTATTTATTGGCTATTGATATTTTGTATCATTCCGTCTATTTCGTTAAAAGTATTTAATTGCATTTTTGCTAATTATATAAAATTCATGTGTTTGAAACCCAATTTACACATGATAGATATGTAGTGCTGTACAAAATCAAGACTTTACTGTTATCGAGGACTACATCACTGGTCTAAAAGCATTGCTCTACTTGCAAACCCTTGGACTAAAAGGTTGGGATGGCCAAACACCTCCTACGCCTAGGCATCAAAAGGGCAAAGCAGTTACCAGTGGAAATGTTACTGATAAGGTACACAATTTGAAAAAAATCATAAAGCTGATACTGTTTCCAGCTAATCAGTTACATTTTACCTTAAAATTGTGAATATTTTTATGAAATATTTTGGCTCTTTCAGCATTTGCCATCTTTTGGTAATTATCTAAAAGAACGTGAGGACATAATAGCCGACGAAAAGCGTCACCTCACCATAGAAGATTTGGAGCGTAAAATGTCCACTAGAGTTGTTCTTGAACCAACATCTGATGTTCCAACAATCCAAGATGTTCTTGGACGTTCACTGCCCATGATTGGAACTTACAATCAACTAAATAACCGCCAACAAGTGGTGGCATTAATTGATGAGGTCCGTTCCCACAAGCATTATTCCGATTTTCATATGAGATTAAATCGATCCTAACTTGTCTGTCTATATATTCCCAGGAAATGTGTATAAACTGCGGAAAATGTTACATGACATGCAATGATTCAGGATATCAAGCAATCAATTTTGATGCAGAAACTCATCTACCACATGTATCTGACGATTGCACCGGTTGTACTTTGTGCTTATCAGTGTGTCCTATCATTGATTGTATTGAGTAAGTTCGTTTGCAAATGATATGAGTTGGCATGACATGAGTGATGCCTGTTTTGTAAAGCTAACAAAAAAGGTTTACACGTATGCATGCATTTCATTTTCTTTTACAGGATGGTTCACAGACCAACGGAATATATTCCCAAACGAGGAATTCCTACAATAAAAGTTGGATAACAAGGGATTTTCATGATTCATAGAGACGTTCCCGGATTTTCAAACATTCAACATTGCTCAGCCTTTCTTGGCATAAATAATGTCATTTGTTTGAATGTGTTCTACTAGTAGACTCTGTAACAGTCGTATAAAATGTAGCGAATGTATAAAACTAAAAATGCTTAACAACCCCACTGAATAAAATTTCGTTTCATTATTACTGTGAACCTAAATTACTCAAGGCAACTTAATTAAATGCAACAATGAAAGAGTACTATGATTAACATGATACATGCCTACTCATAATTAATAATTATACAAAGGTGCCTGGATAATGTGGTGGCTTTCCGTCTGATTGTTAGTATGATAAGATGATATTTTACACTTTTCAACATTTTAAACACAAGCCATAAAAACCAAGAGAGCATATTTATATGTATGCACCTATAGCACATGTGTATATCATCGCTGGGTTTTTTTGAGCATGGACAAGAGAAACAATGTATTGCATTTTGAGGAAGAAGCTAAGGCATAAAGGAGAAAAACTTATGCACCGACCAATCCGAGTGCATTGAAAATGATGACGAAGACGAACAGCTATTGGTGTGCATGAAGTTCAAAGTAGTTTGTTTATCTCAGCAATATAAGCTTTTAACCTGTGAAGGGCAACAAAAATAACAATAGTTTTCTCAAAAGAGATGCTGGATCACTTTGATCCAGTTAAAATGCACTGAAGCTCCCGAACAAGTTAACAAGAAGACACATTAATTATTTTGTACATAGTAAAGATCTCGATTTGTACAAATTGATTATATTTTGAAAATAAAATTTGCTTGTTTGGTTTAGCTGGTACACAACTGACGACAAAATAACAACACAAGTTTTCTAATTGAAATGCCTTAATTTTTAAGCTATTTTAGTTCATTTAGGTGTAGTAACTTCATAAGTCAAACGGTGTGTCGGTTTTAATATTATTTAACAGCAGACAGATGCACCAGTAGGAAATAAATGTTCTTGTTATAGTTATAGGTCTCTGATTCAATTTCAATTGTATTTAACCACAAAACGTTTTGGAAATGCAATGTATTATATAAGATTACAATGCCAACAACGAACATTTTGTAATTTGGAGTGTGGTGATTTAATCATATTAATATTAAATAAGTTGGAACCTTCCTTACAATCATGCATTTTTGATACTCAGATAAAGGTTTAGACATAAAAGTGCAATGGTGAAAGTATACTTAATATTATTGTTAGCCCAGGCGTTAATTAACTTTCCAGTACCATATTTATTTGTGACCGAGAAATCATAGTTGTACAGCTGACTATCGACATTTTCCAAATTGATGTGTGGATTGAGATCTGCAGTTTTTGACATATTTTGAAAATCATAATAGAAAACTACTATCATAGTTGCAAACAGATTGGTTGAAAACACGAAGTGTGAAATTTTTTAGTTGGTATAAGGAGTTAAGATTTCCACAATGACGGTACACCCGAGGACCCTTGACATGCCCTCTTCTGCGGGTAAGATAGTTCCACCTTCTAGATAGACAATAAACGTTTTGTTCCTAATTCATCATATTACTATATCCATTTCATTATAGTTATGACTGTATTTACTCGTGTAGGAATTGATGGAGTATCGGAACAAATGAATGGACACCATCATATGCCCATGCAAAATTTTCATAATGTTAATGTTCCCAACAACAATGAAGAAAACGGAATACGAGATGTATGGGCTGATAACCTCTATGATGAATTTCGAATGATAAGAAGTTTGCTGCTTCGTTACAATCATGTGGCTATGGTAAGTAATGTTTCAAATCGCGTTTTATTGCATAAAATGCTCTATGTCTTGGAGTCTTACTGAAAATAAAACACGAAACATTTCTCAATTATTCTTAAGTAATACTTTGTCTTGTTTTGCGATAGGACACCGAGTTCCCTGGGGTAGTTGCCAGGCCGATAGGGGAATTCCGGAATTCATCAGAATACCAATATCAACTTCTACGTGTGAATGTAGATATGCTAAATATTATACAGATTGGCTTGACCTTTATGGATGAGCATGGTAACACTCCCCCTGGTATCTCAACCTGGCAGTTCAATTTCAAATTCAATCTTGCGTAAGTTATTATAAACTATAATCAATTAAATCAATAAACTATGTCGTCAAATTTTCTGTGTATTATTTTTACAGGGAGGAGATGTATGCGCAAGATAGTATAGAGCTGCTTACTAATTCAGGAATACAGTTCAAAAAGCACGAAACGGACGGTATAGACTGGCGTCTTTTTTCCGAATTTTTTATCACCTCCGGTTACTTACTAAATGATAACGTGAAGTGGTTATCATTTCATAGGTATGTTTCACGTACCTATATATGTATATTGCACCTCCTTTGTTTGCGCACACAGGCATTTATAATCTTGATATCACTTATAAACCTTTAATTGACATTAACTTTCAGTGGGTATGACTTCGGCTACCTGTTAAAAATTCTCATAAACAAGAAGTTGCCCAAAGATGAGTCAGGATTTTTTGACTTGCTTAAAATCTATTTCCCGCACATATACGATGTTAAGGTAAAATTTTGACCTTCTATTGTAGTCTACAACATTGTCTGTATGTTATTGAATACAGTAGAGTTTATCAGATTGGGTTCGGATTGTAATTTATTTTCATAATTTGGAAATTTATGTAGTATTTGATGAAGAGTTGCAAGAATCTTAAGGGAGGATTGCAAGAGGTAGCTGACCAGTTAGAAATAGAACGCATTGGGTTGCAACACCAAGCGGGCAGTGATTCCTTATTAACCGGCATGGCTTTCTTTCGGATGAAAGAGGTAATAAATTACTACAGCTTGAATACTTAATATTTAAATGGTGTATAAAGTGAAAGTAATTAATATATAACCTAATATGAAGTTGTGCAAGTAATCTTGATATTATGAACATTAATCCATATTCTCATGAATGCTGAATACATTTATGTCCTCTTAGATGTTCTTTGAAGATAATATCGACGAGGCAAAGTACAGTGGTCATCTGTATGGATTTGGAACCTCTTTCGCCCAGTCCAATGATTTAACTGTGTATTATGTTCAACAGCAGTCCGATCATGCGACCAACAACAGTTACTGAATTCACTAACCATCAAAATATTTTATGATCGACGCCAAGTCTTACTTACACTATGCATGTTATAAATAAATGAAATTTTTGACACTACCGATTTTGAACGTTGTTATAAAGTTTTCAACTGAAACGAATAGAAACTTAGTAAATTCTAAATTGTATTATATACTTTGTGTACTACTACATAATATTGGACATACTTCGAAGCGTATTAATAAAAGTTTTCAATATATTTTTGGTTTATAAGAACTTGCATTTTGCTGTTACTGTCAATATATTAGTTGTCGCAAATGGGTTGGAAATTTGTTTTATGAGGCCTTGGGTTTAAAGGTGGTTCATCATGCATATAACATAAGATTACTCTGACAAATGGATTACACATATATGCATTACGCAACACATATTTGTGTTTTGTATACATTTGAAATGAGGACTATTAATTTGATTAAGCAATGAATAGTTTATTCAAAATTATTTTGTTTCATAATAGTATTATAAACACTGATATTAACGAATCATCACAATGCACAATGACTTGAAAAGTCAGAAATGAACAGGAACGCAACATGAACTATTTCTTTGTGCCATCTTGCAGCCTCTAAAAATATATGTTATTTTGAACATTTACAATTTAACATAACAAACGTTAATTATAAAATGTGGTTCACATCGTAATGGATAGAGGAAAACATATACATACCATACCTACCTATACGCCACTGACAGCATAGTACTTGTTGCAGTCTGCAGTGACAATGATGTTTTAGCGTAAAATGGACTTTATATTGGCTCGATTATTAATATTAAACAACGATCATCATACTCTTTATCTACTGACGCAAGTGGCTTTCGGACATGTTTGATTTACCCGTACCCCTATCGCGAATAATGAGTGTTCAAAGTGAGCCATTTTACAGACTTTCTATTTATACGGGGTCCCCGTGACGGGGGGTCGCGACGCCATCAGGCATAAAACTGGTGTTCCGGGCCTAAACTACTCGCATATCGCACTTCAGCGATTCTTCAAAGTTCAGATGCGTAAATACGATGTTTACATACATTCTACCACAATACAAATAAATTAGTTTGTTCCATAAATATCCTAATATACTAGAGCAGGATATCACTTATATTTGTAATCTGTACGATTAGGTAATATGTTACGTTATGCACGTAATCTACTTTCATTTTAAAGACCTAGTAAAGATAATACTCAATAATCTGTAAATATTCTAGCTACATCATTCACTAAGAATAAGGCTAATTAGGTGCATATTATCGTTATCCTTATACCTATTTTTCATATATAACAGGATGTAAAATACAAAATATTGAGTTGAAAAATGTTCAAATTCCAAGACACTACGACGATCCTGGAGGGCTATCAAAATCCATTTTTAAATCTGCATCACCATCCGAGGCATTAAGCATATTTAACGTAACTTCTTGTGAGTGCGGGGGAGGTATCGATGTACTAATTGGAAGTAAATGTGATGAATGTGATCCCGACAATTTCTTTGATGTTCTCCTGTTTCCCTTCATTGACCCACTATGTGTTCCGGATGGTGAAGTAGTCAGGAGGGTAGAATTTAGTGAAGCTGGGTTAATACCTGCGTCTTCATATTCTTTTTTCTTTATGGTTGAGTTAATATGTGCTCTGCAATAAAAATACAATATTAGAATAGCAAAACATGAAAATTTAACTTCCTGAATGAATCTTACATCGTCCTTAGTTTAACCCGACTAGTAATTTCATCAATCTCATTTGCAAACTTTGTCAGACAGGTGTGCATCAATGCTATGTCTTCTTCAGTCCATTTTGTACTGGAAAATAAATATAATTGGCATAGATGAAATCAGTTAATTTCATGCTCCCTATGAACGAGCAAGCAAACCAAGTACGATGCACAAAATTCATTCAAGAAGTACACTTTCCAGAAAAGCATGGCTTAGTATTTATCATACAACGAAATAATAACTATCATGCATAATTTTTGCCTTAACCATAATTTTCTGGATTTTTCTAACATGCACTAAACGACCCAACACAAATGTATAAAGTACAAACATATGCAAGCAAATAAATAGTGAGTCACCCACCTTCCCCCCACACTGGACGTGTGTAGTTGCATGGTCAACTCCCCAAGTTTTGTGAAGGCAGTTCCAGCTGCCGTGAATATTTCCCCAACCTGTGAGCATTCAAGAAATTTGAATTGATTTATACTTGCTTTTGGTCGTGAGTTTTCCAAACCGGCAAACCTCCAAGTCAATGTTTACAAATATTGTGCATGTCAATGTGTCGAGATGCTGTGACTGGGAAGGAAACATGTTAACCAACAATTACTGTTACATCTCAATTGTGGCTACTTGTATAAATTTGCCCTTTTTCGCACTTGATTCACCTCATGGAACCACGCAGTAAATGTATTGCCGTTTCCCTCATCCAACTAACATTTCTTGTTTTGTTCTTATGATAATACTCTTATTTGACATCTGACAGTGATGTAGTTTACTTTGTTAGGATTTTATAAAAGGTGCTTTTTAAAGTGTATCCAATATTTTTGTTGAAAAAAGCACATGCCAAAAAAGAAAGTGGGTATTTACCTTGGACGCAGAACTCATGATGATGATGGTGAAGATGATGATGACAAAATATTTTTATTGTAAATCTTACTCCTCCAGCTGACTTAAATTGGCAAAATAGAAAACAACCAGGAGAAGGAGGTAATGTATTTTTTGTGCATATTATATCTCCCCAGTAATATAATGTATGTTGATGATGATGATGATAATATGTAATAATATTGCGTATATAGGGCTATTAGTAAGTTGTACTTCTTGCTTGTATTGTGCTTGCTTACATGGCTGCTGGTATGGTGGTAGTGATGGTGCTTGCGTTATTTTCCATGAAGTATAGTACGCTTTATTCCTTTTTTTTAAATCATGCAGTGCGGCGGTGGCGGTGGTTGTTAAATATATAAGCAATGGGAAGCAGGGGATGGAGCTATTTTTTGTTGGTGGATTTTGGTAACGGATTAAGGACATAAAGACATAACGATGATGGGATGAAAAATGCAAATGGTATACCACTATTTAGTTATACAGTAGTAGTACATGCCTACCTACTCTGTGTTGGTGGTACATCCTCTATAAAATAAAGTGTAGAGGTGGTAGATGTTTAGGGAGAGCTGTGAAGCTTCTTGTTTGGATGATGGGATGATGTCGATGATGATGAAATGCCAACGTGAGCTAGGTGGTGATGGTGACTGTACGATCTGGGATAAAAATGGTAATAAAATGCTAAGATGTGACAATGGGCAAAAGTAGAGGGTTCTTCCATCTTTTCAGAAGTTTAAGTCGCGTTGTTGGTGTGCACCTATTGGGAAAAAATTGGGAATCTGTCGAATAAACTGATGATATCTGTTGCTGTATGGATCTCGGGTGGTTGTTATGCTTGGTAAAAAAAACCATGGCGCTCTTGTTGTGGATATTATGTATCTGTTCCAAGACCCCTTTTGAACAGTTTCGAGGGGGTTGCAGGTTGTAGCATATAAGACAATATTACCTAAAACTATGCTAAGGATTGAGTAAAATGGAAACATCGGACTGACCGGACATCGACATTATACAAACAACAATAGCGTCTACTCTATCTATTTTTAGTACTCGTCTAGCAGTTTCAATATTGGGCTTAAGTGCAACTAATTAAAAACATCCGGTTAAACTTTCCTATGAATGTTGAATACAAAGGTGTTTCTTTTAAACGGAGTACATCCGGGTTTTTGTTTTCTTCTCTTTAACTGCCTTTTTACGTTGTGTTAATATTATTGTCCAAGATGTGTTTTTCTCCGTTCCCCATATCTATTTTTATCTTTAAACTGAAAAATATGGGAAACTTTCACCTGCGCAGATGAAAGTATGTTTGAGTCAGCGACTGGCCAAACGAGCATACTACTGAGAATTGACATCCATGCGAAATATGCTTACTTTCCCCAATAAAATTGGTGGATTCACATTCTGGATGATTCCAAAGATAATACTTACAATTAGAATGAGAGCCCCTCTCTTTTCACAAACAAGCTTATTCGTGTTTTATTGCATTCTCACATTCTAACGTGACTGTTGTCCCCACCAGCCACGTTCCACACATACATATTATGTATGATGTACTTTACGACAGACATACTATCTTTGCGTCGTAGTAAATAAGAGAAAACAAATTGTTAGCAAGAGCAGTTTTATAATAGGTATGTACACAATAATTTTTGATTTATTAATAATGAAGTATTGAATATTATACAGAGTTAAAATATATACATATCATCACCATCCCAAAGCTCATGTACACGTATAATTTTGAAAACTTTTTAATAAAATATGATTTTTTGATTCCATATAATAGTTCATTTAATAAAATATGGTTGTAGTCATCCAATTTGTTACCAATATATATATATACATAATTTGTACGCATATACTTGCATATCAGGTATCCATACAATATAGCACACTTACGTGTGGGCGAAGGTATCAATTGACAGTAAATTTCAGATGTATGATTAATCAACGATTACTTTATTATAATACTTAGGATTAGTAGTACATTGTGTTAGACACGGGGTTATGTTGTAATGAAAATCCTTGTAAAATATACAAATTGTTATAAATTGGTTATTATATTAACACACGTCTACACGTATTTACCTATGTGTATGTATTGAACCTTGAACTTTTTATTCTTTTACGTTCAATTTTTTGTCACTCGTTCTAGCAAACCCATCATTACCTGCAATCATTCGATTACATTATACAACCCTTTTATATACGACCGTTTGTAAGTTTTTAGTAATAGATAGAAATGCTGACTGATTTGATCTTTTTCACAATCAAACAATATACTTAATAAACATCATTTTTCATCTTAAACAAGCTATATATAACAATGCAACATATCATTATTACCCACCATCAACAAGTTATATGCATATACAACAATACAACATCTATTCATTATGCTTTTCTGATAAGTATGTACAAGTGTACAACTATGTACGTGCTAAACTATGGAATTGACAAAAGATAACAAATAACAAATTGCCCATTTTTTCTGTGTTATTTGTATACTACGCTCCTTTGTCATGTCATCATAATAATATGCTTTCTATTCTACTTTATCCATGCTAGTTTCTATTGTTTCCTTTTTCCTCCTTAGAAGAGGCGGTGGAGTAAGTTAAAAGGAATTGCTTTCTTTTCTTCACCCTTTCTTTGATGCAGTAACACTTCCACGTATGTGAAAAATAGGGTGGCAATTTGTAACTTTTTTTCTTTTCACAATATATGTACATATATATGATGTATCTAACTCTTCGGATCATCGCATTACATTTATCGAATGCTCTTCTAATAGAATAGTCACATGAATGCATCATGACACTCTTAAAACTTTTATAACGATATTGTATGATGACATGAAATAGTTACCTATAGATACACTCTTCTATAATCTTTCTATTCCTGTTTCCTACAAGAACACTCAATGAGACATGTTTTTCTAGCATTTAATTTTCTGCCAATAATTTTCACCTAATTTTCAATGAGTGTGAAACTAAACAAGTTAGCCTTATAATCTAACAGTAGCTAATATAAACATTCTGCAGATATACACCAGTTCGATATATTCTTTCAGGGGTCCAGTTTCCTTCTCCTGACCCAACTGGGGAAAACTGTGACCCAGCTTCCCAAAATTCTCTCTTGTCTGGTCACCAATATATTGGCAAATACTCTTCGTCCATCATTTTAGCTTTAATACTTTTAACATCCAAGGACCCAAATCGCGGAGTGTATAGCTCTTTCAAGGACGGTATGTTTTCGCAGAAAGCCTTTTCGCAGTTGAAAATTGTCTGACCTACTGGACAGTAGTCCAATAGTATGAGCCTTTGCAACTGCTTCAAGTCACGCAAAAAATTTAATGATCCCTTAAATCCTCTTAACTTGAGGTTTTGCAATTTGCTTGGTCTTTCGCCACTACTATGGCCAAATAAGCTCACAGATTTTAACCAATCATATGTAGTGCGACGATCATGGCCGCCGTGGCTTGACATGTACTTACGGAAAAATTTGGACGAAGAATTTATGATATCTCCGGCTGAATGCATAGGGGGTACGGCCTTCGAATTCAAGTAAAAGCTCAAAGCCAATGTTCTCAGGGTGCCCTTGCAACTTTTCATAAGAGTGTGCAATACCTTAGTGCACGACTGTTTATCGCTGCTGAACTCAAAAATGTCCAGGTAAATGCTCTCTAATGGAAACTTTGCGGTTTTCAAAAGATGAAATACTTCGGAGCATTCTTTCCCAGACAATGCCAGTTTCAAACATTTCAATTGAAATGGCCAGTGAGTCGGGCATGAGAAAATTGCATGAAATTTTGAAAATCCCATATAGAAATCAGGATCAAACATGGTCAAATTTGGGGATTGTCTCAAAATTTTGTAGTACAACCACTCAGTCTCCTGACTGGAGAAGTTCCATGCTACAAGCCGAAATGCCTTTAACTTTGTCAATGTCGGAACACGAAATTCCCTATCCAGCGCATCCCTATCTTCTGAGCAATGGCTAGTATCTAAGCCCCGAGTGCTGTAATAACGAGCATTATCAAAAACAAAGCTAATATATATGGACAGACCGTGCAGATTGGTTAAATGTGAGAGCATCAACGTAATATTTCTCAGAACGTTCAACATTGCCTTTTTCTTCGTCGAGCATGTTACGATTTTTACAATGAGAAAATGGATATGGGATCCATACAAGCGAATAACTTCAGTTTCTGGTGCGATGCTTCCAGTGCCCGTAGCTCCCTCGTTGAGCATCACCGACATCCTCACCGTTCGAGAAGGAAACGGGTTGTTTTTCGTGTCCTTCCTTGTAATGAGCTGCTGAATTGCCTTCAAAGAAACAAAAGATTGTCCTCGGATGGTAATAGCACCGTTTGTAGTCTGTTCATCCAATCCATTCTTCCACAGCATACAGACTTGCCTTGCATTCATCAAAGCTTGATGATCTAGCAGACGAAATATCTTTCCCATTATCTGCAAAAAAAATAAATTCGAGTATGCTTAGATGATGCTTCTAGTCATAACGAACCACATAAATAGTATGTGTATTTTTTTGTTCAGGTTTGGGAAGGGAGGGCACATATTGATGAAATAAGTATACACCGACACTACTTCAAAAGGAAAGATTCAGGTCTTCTCTAATTACTACACTTTAAAAAAAATATTCACATACCCTGGGCGTATAGCCCGGTCCAGCTATGGATGATGCACACACGTTCCTCCATGTCGTACAAACTTTGAAACATACCACAATGCTGGTGGTATCCAAATGAGAGAAAATCTTCTTGATAATTTCAGGTGGCAAAACAGAGAAACTCATGATGGTAATATTGTTTTAACGCTTATATCTCACAAGATTAGACTGTTTAGAGATAAAAGGGGATAAGTGATAAATTAGACTTGATGTTTGAAGTACGAGCAAGAAAGAAAGAAAGAGATAGATAGAGATGATAGAGAGAGAGAGAGAGAGCGAAAGAAAGCTTGTATTTCTTTGAGAGTTTTGAGACTCTTTTTGATCTTCCGTCATGTATGTGTAAACTATTTACTGCAACTGAGGAAGTTTATGATCGGCGGGGCCATGTTTTATCAAAGCATTTAGTCTCCGCTCTCCTTCATTTTGAGCTGTTGTGGTTTGCATCATATGTAGGGCATCAAAGATGGAGATGGATATAGCCTTCTTAGTGGATAAAATTGGATTGGAAAAAGATTTCTCAATTTGTGGAGAGCATTTATATATTTTGGTATACATATGTACGCATGTAATAATATGCTGTCACATAACCAGACAGCAGGTTGAATATCGTACCCTCTACTAAAGGAAAATTGTTCACTCATACAATATGGAATAGCATGCTACATAAATGTATGTATGAAGGACAAGGAAGAAAATGCAACAGTTGAACGAGCGGAGAAAAAGACTCAGTTGTTGTGTTGCTCAAAAGGAACAGTGTGAAAAAACGAGTGGTCCCTGGCATGCGAATAGTCTTATAATCTGGGATATTTTTTTAGGTAGATATACTCTCCACTCTCTTTTTTTTACTTTCCCCTTGCAGAATAATGGACAGAAATCATTGTAAAGTGAAAATACCATTGAAGCGAACAAGTACAACTTGTTTTCTGCAACTCTTCTGCTTTCACCATCACCACACGGCTACTTTTTGTACGACGGAACTCTGTTGCTGCTGCATAGGTATAAGTAGTGTTGGGTTGGATTCATGTCTCACACGTCACGCATTAACCTTAACAACGAAACTGGGCTTCAGTGTTGCCCACGCAAAATCTTTATGAAACGGGAAGATACAGTGTGAAACATATACTTACAAAATATGCATGGACGCCCAATAGTGTACCGCTGTATGTCCTTATATGTTAAATACTTGGCTTAAAATCTCAGTTAAATGTTACATGTACTAATATTGTATTTTGTTTTATTTATATTTATCGACTATGTTATTCTTATTATTCTGGCCAAACTTCTTCTCCGTCTGCAGGGACCCCGCAATGATAATCCAGTTACCAATTGTAAATGATGACCATTTTTATGCCGTTGCTAGCAAAAAAATCCTAAAATATTAAAACAGCTTTCTATAATTATTGTAGAGTTTGATATTGTATTAAAATGTTTCATAAAGGAGAACACGTGTAAAAGGAAAATGATTTGTGACCATTAGACTTATAAAAGTACTTGCATAAGAATTGTTCCGTTTTCACTCAAATTTTATTTATTTATTTATCACCGACAAGTTACAAGGGGGATAAGGGCATTGCACGAGGGGAAAATAAGGGGCAAACAGAGATACTATTTATAAAGAGTAGAAGGTTAAAGTTTTCCAAGCATACTCCACCAAATAGGAGTTGCATACATGACATCGCCAGCAACGTTGAAATGTAACGTGAATGGCTACTTTGTTGAAATTATACAACATGCGATGTTCTTGCTTACGGATTCCTACTTTAAAGCTCGTGCAGATGTAAACATGATCAATATAGCTTGTCAAATATAACTTGATCCCAACCAACATTGAAAAATGACGGAAGCGAAACTGTTCATTGTACTGCGTTTGATGCAATGCGAGCAGGGATTTACTGAATGAGATAAATAAATGAGCGAGGGCATCATTGTTTACTGCGACGTTCATATAATATTTTTTATTTTTCTACATTTATTCTGAATTGTTCTCTTCTACTGTGACCATTTTTGAAAATAGTAACTCACACAAAGACATTGTTAGGTCATGATTTACTAATGAATTCTGAAACAGCCCTGTGATACGATCTATTGTCAAATCCAAGCGATTTCTCCCCCACATCCAACGAACCCATGCTGAAAAATTATACAAAAAATACACAAAAATTTAGCTCGTAAATTGGTAAGTTAAATATCGACGTAAGTGTAGGATGTACCTGGTATACGACGTTTCACAATATTCTTCAAATCTTGTTCACTAAAAAACTCATTACTCGTGTCATAGCGGCTGTCAGTGTCCGATTGTCCATTATTGACTGTAATAGTAAGCCAATCCAAATATCCTAGAATTGCTTCTTCTGACAGAACAATATCCATAGATTCCACAACATAATTTTCTAAAGATTTCCCACTGATCGACATAAAAGTAGCCACGGAGGCTGGGTGAGGTCGATACTGGGGTAGCCATAGTACATCACATAAGAGTTGTGTCACTGAAGCCGCCAGTGGATATGCGGAGAAAATTTTTCCTTCTTCCACTAAATGTCATAAACACAATTGTGTATAACCGTGTCTTTTCGTATATATTACATTGTCCTTATTGTTAGTTATTGGGAAAAAAGTTCACCTCCAATTTCAGGTTCCGGGAAAATTGTAGATTGTATCCCACCATCTTTCTCATCACTTCCTTTGGGAGACTCTGGAGTGTTAGTGCTCCAACCGGAAGAAAATTTATCTGACCATGGCGGTTCCTTGGACAATTAATAAAACACCATTATGATATGATGAATTATTATTATAAATTATGATCTTCAGTGCTTGTTGCAACTTACCAATCCCATCACTTTATCATGAGAAAGGGAAGAATACTTTTCTTGGAAAGGGAAAGACGGAAACGAAGAGTCCAGTTTTAAATCACATGGGGTTATGCCCTCAGACTTAGGCGTATTGGGTGCAGGTGAGAGTTCCAGTTCAAAACTAGGAAGAGCATCTTTCAGTGAATTTATTACACCAGTAAATTTTCTGGCCAGCTGATGTTTCAAAAATAATAAAATGGAGATAAAATTATATGTCATGGGAAAACCAGAATTTCTTTAAATAAAAAGGTACGCATATAAGCCTGCCTTATCGAGTCGGTGCGAAAGTAAATCCTTTGGATCCCCCACTTCAAAGGAACAAAACCCGTCCTCCCCATATGCCATAAACACCATGACCTCCTGGCAAAACCCAATGATAGGGTGGTAGCATAGTTCTTGCAAGTATTTTTCCAACATTGCTCGCCTCTGGTTGGCCACAATGGCATCGGATTTTGTCAACGAAACATTTGTCCAACGAGTTGGCGTTTTTATTCCTTTCAAATGAGGCTTGCAACCAGCATTTTCTTCCAGATGGGTTTGTAAGGTGAGGAACTCTTTAAACTTCCTTTTGATTGTCGTTGTGCGGTACACCAGTGTTTGTGGCTGACCTTCCTCCTTGTCATCAAAATATACTCCTTCGTACTGCAAAACATTTAATTTTTTCAGTTATTCGCCACAAAGAGGTAAAGTTTGTTAAGTGGTAAATCATAATGCACACCTGTATGCAATAAAACATATACTGGCCCCCTGCATCTGCAGAATTTTCCACCTTAGGAATGATTACGTTACGAAAACAGCATTTAATCTCAGGTACAGGCTCATAATTCGTTCTGGAAAATGCAAAGTTCCCAAAATAAGTATTCAAATTGGGATTTACAAGGATGCAATATTCCATTTTATATTTCATAATATGTTAAACTATTTATGAGATATGCAGCTACCTTTCAAGAGCATCTATCATTGTACTATCGGTTTCTGAAGGGGTTAGAATGGGTTCGTTAAAAGAAAATCGACTACTTGCTTTACTATTATCCATAGAGGATGTACTACTTGGTGTCGTATGTGACTCTGATGCACAGGTCTCGGATATTTGAGGAATGTTATCAACACACATTAAAGGTTTCTCCAAATAATTAGCAGAAGATGCTGCCGTTGAAGGGGATGACGACGGCGGGGATTCAAATACATCACCGCCATCCTCTACAATAGACGCAGAAAGGGGAGGTGTACTTGATTTTCGTCCCTTCTGTTCCAAAAGTGACCTGAGCTTTGCGATACTTGCTGCAAAATCCTCGGGCTCCTCATAAACAGGAGACCTATTCGGCTTCCCGTCACCATTCAGCTCTGATTTGAACTCGTGTGAGCATAACTGAAGTTGATCTTGACTTGCTTTACGTTTGGTGTGATCAAGAGCACCATCCAGAGAAAGTGTACTTGTTTCATAAAATGAAGTTGATACAGATTTCGGCTTGCTAGCTTCATCAAATGAATAATAATGCGACGCGGATGCGATTCCCTTGGAGTCCAATGGACTATCCTTCGTTTCTTCGTCGGAGGAGGCCACATTTGTGATAGTTTCAGGCTCCATTTGCCTATCCTGGGTCCTTGGGTCATTTGAGGACAACTTAATATATGAATCAGAACCCTCCATGATTGCATCAGGCAGAAAACAATCTTCCATTTGAGACTGACTTCCATCGCTTTCAGATATTTCCTCCAATACGTTTTGGCCCTTAAGTAAATTTTTGCTACTCAAATTGATTGTGGGCTGGCAGTATTTTGATAGTGCCATGGCATTTTCGTCCGTGTAGCACTCGCTGGGCAAAAGTGGAAATGCGGTTGCTTGCATAGCACTTCCCAGAGCGGTCGATAATGTGAGCATGGCGCTTGGAGGTTTCAACGGTGTCAAATCCTTTGGTCGCTTAGCCAGAACGAGCATGTTTTCAGGCGTAAACATAGAATTGGCCATGCTTACTCCGCTACTACTACTCCCACTTGATTTGTGCGGAAATATCTTTTCTGTTGGGCTTGGTCTGGCGCTATCTGTCGTTCCAGCAGATGACTCTGTTTTTGACTCTGATGCACTTGATCCATCATCAATTGAAAGAGAAGCGTTATTGTCGAAAAAATGTTTTGCTTCTGGCTGCTCCATCTTGGTAGAGGATAGATCTTCGTGGCTCTGTCCACTCACAGAACGTCCTGAACTACTACGAGACTTTTTTGTAGGTGTTGAGTTGGCCGTAGACGATGATGGACAAATTGATGCGCATTCCACTGATTCATCTGGAAATTCATTCAGTGCCTTTGGAGATGGTTCCGGCAATGGAGATGCCGGGGAAGAACTGTTCTGACTACTGTTCCCTGTTATGTCCACACTCATGTTTCCGGATGACAACAATGACATTAAGGTTCCATTAATCCAGGAAGGATGAGAAAGCATTTCCACGTAATAAAGTATAAAGTTTTTTACAAGAATTCCTGCCAAAAATTGGCACATCACCCGTGAATGGAAATCAGGTATTGCTAGTTCCTCCAGAACTTTGCTAACTATATTCTGATAACGCCGAGAGACCTCTTTGTTATCTTGAAGAAATGGATGCACAAACCTTTCAATAATAAGTAAATAAAGGATAAAGAATCAGTTAATTAGTAATTTTATAAATTATAATTAAAAATGCAAACTATTTACTTGCGTATGATTTTGGAATATTACTTAAAAGATTTCAAAATGTTATCTCCATTTGCTTGTGGTGTTTTTCCCAACGCTTCGCTGTATTCTTTCCAATGAACATGTATAATTTGAATAGCTTCTTTAGCAAAATCATTTCTATCCACCTGCATATAAAAAGCATTAACAGCATTTTGAAGTACACACAAACAAAATATTTACACTTCATAAATTTCTTTTAAATTTGAAACAGCTGGATTACCAACCTGTCGTAGTTTTTCTCCAAGTTGCAAGAAGACGGTATGTACTATAGCTTTACATTGATCTAAAAAGCTCCTATCATCACTAATTTTCGTATACCACGGGAAAATGTATTCCGAGACAATTGCATCGATGGCCAAGTCCATCTGAGCGTTAATGCGAAATGATACGCCTAGGTCGTCCACCTCATTTGAAAGATTGTTTGAGGACATTGCCTCCAAAGTAACTTTTCCTCCTCCACGTCCATCCTTGCTAGACTCACCGGCATGATGAGAATGGATGACATGTGTAATGGGGAAAAAGGCGAGGTAACTACGAAGTCTGGTAAGACGAGTGGGGCAAGAGGGGGTAAATGAGTTTAATGTGCCACCAGAGGATATGTTCGAGAAAAAAAATTGACTCAGGTAGGAAACAGCAAGGAGAAGACAAAGAGTGTAGAGTACCAAAAATATAAAAAACACCGATGAGGCATCCTGCCATAACAAGTTGCCATGTCCGAACAAGTGGTTAGCAAATAGGCCGAAAACCAAACCAGTCACACCAGCTTTCAGCCAAAAATAGAGCGAGCCGTTTGTAGATGCGGGGAAAGTGTTGTTGGATGACCAGCGCTGTATTAATGCGATTGGACCGTCAGACATTTAAAATCACTGTTCTGAAATATGAATCAACCTTGCGTTACCAACATTTGTGTAGTAATAATCAATACATGTACTAAAAAAAATGTTTAAACATGCCCATATATAAAATTTGTAGGAAGTGCATGATTTTTATGCCAAAATGTACATGTGGATAAATGTAATACTAATTTATCTTGTAAAAGATGCTAATGTAGTAGTAAGGTAAGGGAAAAAAACAAATATAACACAAAAGGGCAAATTATGTCATTTACGCTTTGTAAATGTAAATAATTATAGGTAAATTTAGTACATAGGTATGTTTGATGCTGTGTTTTGCTTTTGTATGACTTTGTTTAATAAAATGACATGAATTTACTCAGGGTATATATGAAAACACCAAAAAAGTATCTTTATATTTATGTAAATACTTATCCCACTACTAGTGGTCATGTTGACCAATACGAGAATATAAACAATGTTTTACCCACCAGACTCATATGTTGAATTATTTCAAAGAAGTCCCAATAAATCAAGAACGAAAATATCCTCTCAGAACTTTCAAATTTGCGTAACAAGTGAACCGTTTTTTAAAACTTGTATATAAAATAGAGTGCTACTTTGTTTTATTAAAATATACTTAAATCAGTACACACATACTTCCGTATGAGTGTGTGCGTGTGTGTACACACAAACAACACATTTAATGGAATTTACACATTCCCAAGAGGATGATTGCACAAAATCATAAAACTCAAATCGGAAATAAATGAGTGTAAAAAAGAAAACAAAAATATACTTGATGTGGCATAAAACCAGCCACTTTCACTGTCTCTCATCAACAACAGCAGCTGTTGAGAATACCAAAAAGCAAAACTCAAGTATTGCAATCAAGGTAAAAAAAAACTATAAATCTGTGTCAGTCAATACATTGTTATAGGTAAAAAAAGAAAGAAGGAAGAGAAAGCAAACAAATAGAGAAAGTTATGTATATGATGATAGACAAGAGTAGTCATCATAATAAAAAAAAACGTGCAGCATTAGCATTGCAAGTGTTATGATGGGAAAAGAAACAGTAGACACATTAAACACGCTCTTTATATATTGTGTATTCGAATCGGTGCTTTCCGACTATAAGGCGACAACCCATTTCGGTACCCTCCGCTTCACTTATTATGGATCTTATATAAACATGGACAGTCGATGTGTCCATATATATATATTATGCGTGTAAAGTTGGCATAAAATAAAGTATAAAACGTTGTTTGTCTGTTAACAGAACAAACTAATAAAAAAATGCTGTCATTCACATTTAAAGTGTTCCATTATTGTCCCTGCTAACATTTTATGTGAACTCTTAAACTGAAATAATACATAAATTGTTGTCCTGAACAAAATCAACTTGTTCCTTTTACCTGTGGGTATATCAATATGAATAAATGTACATACATAGCTTCGATTGTTTTGTGAGGGAAATGAAGAGATTTGCTTCTATTATTATTGTTGTTTGATAATATACCACGTGTTATCATTATTTTCCCCATGTGAAGAAAGTTGGTCCATGAATTTAGATAATTAGCTATTTTGCCCTCATACAAAAATAAACGAAAACAATCCTTTGGATTTTTCATTCCTTTCACAGATTTTACTCTCAGTATGGCTGGAGAAAGTTATGTGTAACTCCTGCAGGTTATAGAATGATTATTAGCACTTAGCACCCATACAGCATATATACACACGTTGTGGAATGCTATATACAAATGAAGAGGTTTGTTATTATTTCGCCCACGCAATACAAAAAGTTTCCGCAGCGCATTCCTGTAATTTTTTCCCCGAGTTCAGTGGATGAAAGCTCTATTCTGGTAGATGGAGCGTTCCGTCCTACAAAATTTACCCTTCGTTAGTAACTACTTTTTTATTAGCGGGCTAAAAAAAAAAATTTGTTCGGTTCTTTTTTTCTTCGACCATTTCGTTTTTATTTGCTAGTTCACTGATTTTACTATCACTGCTTCCTTGTACAATAAAGTATTGAGTTTACATACAAAACTATGGTAATTACACGTTCTTGTGAAAATGGTTTGAAGGGATTAAAAATATGTATTTATCGTAATCAGAAGAACCATATTTCAATCTTTTGTGTGCTTCCTATATTTTTACGTGATTACAAGAGTTGATCATCATGCATCTTAAATAATCTGTATATACCTCTTGTAACGTTTAGTATTTTATTAGCTATTAAAAGCACTATTAAATTTTGTTTTTATTTTAATAATATGTATACAAGAAGATGAACAGACTTTAATACTGCAGTTTTCAATAATAATAATAACAAAAATAACAATAGTAACGTATTTTCTCTCTCAAGAAATGCAGAAGCAGAAATCTTAGAAATTGCTTTTTGTTCACTTTCCACTGTTTTTATGTTTATTGCTATCAGTGAAAAGCTTTGATTTCCTTTGCAATTTACCACTTTTAAGATAAAACAGCTTTGTAATCATTACGTAGTAGCATATACATATCATTCACTCTGGCATCAACAAAAAACAGGTAATACATACTTTAAACAACGGGAATCATCTAACCACATCTTATCTTGTAATCGTAACATGAGTTTAGGAATTTTATATACAATAACTAAATAAATATCCACCAACCGCGGTATGTTTAGTGGTTATATGTGCTATGGCATATATTTGCGCGGAAAAGATTAAATGGTTTGCGAACCATAACGGCGGAAACAATGGTAATATTGAAAACCATTGGATTTTATATAATTATGTATGTATTATTATACATACACATATATTCTATTACTATGTTAGTTTTTAATATGAAGTGGAAGTAGATTAAGAATCAAACTTTATTTTTTACTTGTATTTTAATGGTGCTCTATGACCTTAAAGAGCTTTGATGATTATGATTATCAATAAAATACTAATAGTAATAACTTGCAATGAAGGTTAGTCAATTGATAGATATTAACAAATACTTGAAGTATCAAACCATTATTATCATTATTATGAATAATAATTAAGTAGAACTATATCTTCTTCCATCGCATCAATTTTATTAGGTACAAATCATATAATTTCCCAAAATTCTGTGGCGTTAATACACTTTTACCTTTAAATGTATTGAGTATATTTGTACATGCATTAAAAGTCGGTTTTTTAATGATTGAACACGTTCTGTTTTAAATGTAACTCCCTATTGCTATTTTTTCAATCAAAGTTTTCAATTATTTAACCAGTTATAAAGAGTTATAGAATATTTCTGTGCTTCTGTTGTATGGATGACCACCTTTATTATTATAGCACCATTAACAAAACGTACATTTTTTCTGAAAGACGTCGCGCGTCAGATAATTTATGTGTGCAACTCTTGTGCATTTACGGCGTCTTCACTGTTGCCACTTGCCACTGCACTGTTACATTGTTTAATTAAATATACCAACTTTTAAGATTTATCGAGCAATTGTTTTTAATTAGGTTGTTGGTACGTGAGCATTTAAGATAAGAAAAATATAAGCTTCTCGAAACAATTTGCTTTGTTCATGGATATTTTTCAAAGCACATTTTCATGTTGTATAAACAACTCATTTCGTGTGTATCATTTTAAAGGAAAATTATTTATAGCTTTTTAACAAACAAACGTGAAATTGAAGCAACGATGCGCAATATTTAGACTATTAAATATTTGGAAGAAGCCCATACGGTGTAGTGAAAGGAAATGTGAACAGAACTATCTAAATAAAATGAAAGAAAAAAATCAGAAATGATTTGTTACATAATTTGAGAATGGTAAGTAAACGAGTCAACAAAATTCAGCGAGTACAATATGAAGATATGGTAAATGGCCTCTGCTTCGGGGGCGTAGGAAAGGGGAGGAATCTGCCGTTCCATTTTATGTTTTTGTAATTCAACCTATAGTTATTGTTTAGTTAGCTTTCGTTTTTATCCCTTCTGTTGCTGTAGGTACCAAAAAAAGTTTCGGTTTTCAAATTTTATAAATACGCAGTTAGGTATTTTTTCATTCAGAAATTTGTGCTTGTACCCAAAAAAGAAAAGAAAAAAATGTTAGAAAAAGAGATAAAGACACTGAAACTGAAGTACACACAGATGAAAGATAATTCATATCAAAATCCATTTAGGTATACAGATATCACATCTGCATATACCCCAGTATTATCAGTGAAAACAACTTTCAGTATTAGTATTATTAGTAAAAAAGGAAATGGGAACCCAGCCCACTTCCGATCCAATACGCATTTAAGAACGAAAAAAAGGTTTTGCTCCTTTCATTCATTAAAATTCATTGTTCACGCGAAGTTTGCCCAATTTAGATAAAAAAATATTCACTCATTATGACGTTCCACTCCACATTCTTGAGAGGATTTTGGCCATCATGGACGTGTAGTAACAAACAGAGACTCTCCCGCTTTTGAGTCGCAGTTGCACAACTCATTCTTGTTGTTGTTGTTGTTTGAACATACTACTTTTGTTAACCCAGGCGTGAACACACATGACTTCCTTCAAAACTTTTTTTCTTAATTAAGCAATATGCACGTGCTATAGGTATATATATATATGTATGTATAGGATTATAATTATAATCATATTAGGTATATGTATATAAATATAATTTTGTGTGCATCAGCAACAATCAGAAAAAAATTACTACTGGCTACTGATATTTCAATGTTAGTACCATGCAATGGTAGAGCCAGAGCACCTTATCTCAACTTTGCTTATGAAAATGTTCAGATTTTGCATAATGTCGACAAATTACTCTGGTCAATATATACCTAATTAATAACGACTACAAGAGAAAATCATCTTTTATAAAACGAAAAACTTCTTTGGAAGTAAATCTTGTTTTCACTAATTATTACTTCATTATTACGACGATGTATGTATGAGCATTTCACATTTTAGGAAATTAGCTTTTGCCAGGCTAAATTTTTAAAAAATACATGCAATATCCATACTAAAGAAACATGAAAAGGCAGTTGAAGCGTGTCATCATTAACAAGTGAATATATAAAGTCTATCATACAATAATACCATTGTGTACTTTTCCTTTTTCTTTTTACATAATATGCACGATTTTACAGAAATATTTTGGTTAGGATTTTTTTTTAAATGTTCTTGACTTGTTCTTCAATGCATTCATTATTGAATTTTCAATTTGGGTTAACATTTAAAAAAATTGGTAGCTACACAGTAGTCCTGTCTTGAAAATAAACTTGTCTGTTTTTATTTTTTACCCAGTCAATATAAACACAAACAAGAGGTATGCAATAATAAATACTAAATATTCAACTTTTTTCTCAAATCCGCTCAGACTAAAAAAATGAATAAAAGAGAGAAACAAAAAAGAGAAAAAACTGGTTAAAGGCAGCAAAAGAATATCAACTACTCACTGATCAACAACAATATATGTTTGTTGCTTATAATTACTTGCCTAGGTCAACTTTCAAGGGTCAACAGTAATTGCTTTTAATATGGCTTAGTAAGTGCTGCAATAACTCTTCTCTCATATCTCACATCTCAATCTTTCCGTAATTCAGCTAGTTTTTTTTCTGCAGTGGCCAAGCACTGTCTACACAATTATTACAAAAAAAGACGTTTTTTCTCAAATAATATCATATAGGTATAAAGTTTGATGCACTTTTTTCGGTTTCAATCTAAAAAACAAAGTTCATGCTGCTAGACAATCTGAATCTGAAGTATTAATGGGAGAAAACAAGCGAAAAATTAATTGCGAAAATTTATAAAAATGATTAGTCACGATTTTGGTAATGAATGAAGCTAGTTTGTAAGATTGTTTGTCTGCTCATTTTGGAATTTAACTTAAGGCTTTGTAACCCCCACCCTTTTCCAACTTATTACAATAAAGTAGAGAGAAAGATGATGAATCAAGTGGCTCAGTGTTTTGAACATTTACGTTGTTCATAAATATCTTACTTGCTTGATCTGGAAAACGCAAGCAGTGAAAGATATTTTTCTTCTCGAATCATACACTAGTAATTATGCAAGTATGTATGTAAAATAATTATTACTATTATTAATAATCATCAAATTTTTCGTTGTCTTCGTTTACGCCACATTTTTCTTGTTGTGAAATCATTAAAATATAACCCAAAGTTTTTATTGCCTGCTCACCAGCAGCAGGTTGGTTATTTGAATATGTACATGATCATGATGATAATAATAGTCCTATAATAATATTTGTGTTGCAAAGTAGAAGCAAATATTGTAAGCAATTAGTATCTTTCATCTCCCCGGCTCGGGCCAGGTGAGCCAGATATTTATAATTAAACATGTACATACATATTTTGCACAAAGTCTCACGAGCACAAAGGAAGACCAATTTTTATGATTTCTCCCGAAACAAACCCGCCATTATAATGAGAGTTGCTACATACTCCTTCTCATATTAAATAGGTTCATCCGACCCATCAATTCTTACTTTATGGCTGTCTCCATATCATCTTACAATTTCATTACTATGCTAATTACAGTAGGTAGCGCAAGATGTAAAAACTTGGATGGATGCCGATGATTAATTGGTGTGTCCAGTAAGTGCATAAGACACTGCTATTTATAAGCTTTATGTACTGGTAAAAGGGCGACGCACTCGCACGTGACAGTATTTAAATATTGCATTTCACCTTTTTCGTTCACCAACCAGCGTTTTATTTTGTATATGTTCGCTTCAGTGTTTTGCTTTTGTGACATTTAAGGATCTAGCGTATTTGTTAGCTCTGTTCGGCGTATTTGTCTGAGTTTTGCTCTCCTGGTCGCTTTTTTTGTTATGAGAGAACTGAAGTCATCAAACTCCAGATTATAGAGAAAGTAAGAGAAGGTTTGTAGTCTAGCATGGATATACATAATAGCAATGCTATCACGGTAGCTGCTTGAAGAATCAATGCAATGGTATTATGAAGTTTTAATGAAGGAATATACTCGTCTATTAAATTTCTGCAAAATCAAAGTTTGATGCACCGAGGTACCTTGGTACCAAATTTATGTTGCAAACATATAATTTAGAAAAAATATAAATGACTTCCTTTCAGGCAGTAGTCCTTAATAATTGGGAGAATACAAAAGTTCAGATATGATTCAAACTTCTTTTTTTTCGATACTTTTAAAACTTTACTTTTTCTATGATTTCGGATACTACTTTGTGAAGTACAAACATTGCCAATTGATTGAGGAAAAGGGTTGAACATTTGTCCCCACTTCAACGTACAAGAACGGAATACTATATTTTCTTCAAGACATGCCAATAGTGCTGATTTTCAGTTTTCTAAAATATTGTAAGTACTATTCTAGATTCGACGTTGAAAGCAATTTGACAGGATTCCCGTGCGCGTGTCGCAATTTAGTTTTCAGGTTTATGTACTTGTACTGAAACAACGAGTATGCTGATGACGCTACATGTCTTCTTACACCAGACAAAGCGAGATTAAAATCAATCTTTTCAACATGATATCTCGAACATTAATGCGGTGAAAAATATTTTGTTAGTTCATTCAAAGTCATCTGTATATTACTCGTTATTATTGCACCAAATGTATACTTTAGTGGGTGGTGCAGTATTCTTCCAAAATAAAACCTTTTTCTTGATATAATATAATAGCAAGTTGAAAAATCATCAAGATTCTATTTTTGTCTTCATTTGTATTCATTCTTCCATTTTCTCTGCGTTATATTTTGTATCGTGCTTTCATTCTTCATTTATGTGTGGTAGCCAGTTATGCACATAGGCATTGCACGGTCCACGAGCTCATACTAGTTTTTGGCGTGGATCTAGCAAAAATCATTAAATATACATGTACCTATTATACAGGTTCTCACGTTGTTATCCACATTATTCATAACTCTTTTGTGTGAAACTTCTCCATTCTCATTTCTCTTGTAAAAAAAGAAAATAAAAATTATGCTGCTGAACCATACCAAATCCAGATCATATCAGGCAGAAGGACTATACTACGTTCCGTCCGTCGTCCACAAAACCGTAATATATTTTGTACCCATCGTCACTACTAACATGACGATTTACACTCCCTCAAAGAAGTAAAAGTAGTAATATCATTATTATCATCACACAAAAATGAAGAGTCTGCCTGCCTGCCTGCCTGGACTGACAATATGAATCCATTCAGACTTATTATTGGTTGCAAGACCACATAACTTATAACAAGGAGAGAGGCGAGACCATTAATGCGGATAATATTGTTATCTTTCTGGGTGCTATTATTGCCATCACACGTCTTAACGAACGAGCTATAAAGTGGCTTCTTTCTGCGACTACACACACACACACACAAGTGTGGTACATCATCAATGAAAACATAAAGAACCCACCAAAAAAAAATTCTAGTGATATGATATCTCGTGCCAGAGAAACAACAACTACTACTATTTCCTGTAGAAGGAACGTGAAAGAATGAAAGAACGTAGGTACACGTATGATAGGATTACGGGAAGTGATCGTACGATATGATCTTGCTTTTTATTGTAACGATAATGTGAGATGGCAGATTAGGACACTTTACTTTTCTGCTTTTCCAGCACCGACTCTAATATGTACCATAATATCAGTGTTGTCGTGTGCTCATGATGATATCTAACAATATCTTCCACCTAGATATACTACATGGTGTGGGGTTATGATGATGGCATGTGATGTTCGGTGTGACCGTGGCCAATTTAATAAAAACATACAGACCCAATTTCAAAGCGCGTATATCCATTAACTTTTGACCATTACAAGTTGTTTGCTTGGATAATAGTTCATGATAAGTTATGACAGTAGTTAATCTGTCTGTCAGTCTGCAAGATTGATGCGAATTTAGAGCATGAGTACGAGGTTCAAATCAAGGTTACTCAGTTTCAGGTGATCAGTCATGTTAGAAATGATAGTCTGCTAGAGCAACAGCAACTATTTATATACACATAAATAGTATACCGCATTCTAGGTGATCTCGCTACTTTCTTATCTGTTCTAATTGTGACTAACCATATTTATAGGATGCGACATAAAATAAAAGAAGCGTTCTTAAATCCCAAGCATGTGAAAAACTTGGGTAAATACGAGCCTTAAGCAAATTTTGTCAATGAAATAATATTTTTGTAAAATTTATGGTTTTTTAGGTTTCGAGAAATTATACTGTAGTGTATAATGTTATCAGTTATCACATTTGTCTTAACTACCTATATTTAAAAACCTAAGGTGGGATATGGGATCCCAGTCTTCTTTGGGATAATGCCCATTGTTATTGTAATTGAAAGATTGAAAAGGACAATGAAACGAAAGGATGTCCGCTGCCAGATAGGATTTTTTATAGACTCTTTTGAGTTTAGAGTTTAGAGTTTTAGTAATTCTATCTGGCAGCGGATACCCTTTGAATTTTAGTATAGTTTTAAACTATTGTTTATACATTTATTACAAGAATATGTACTAATTAAAATATGAAATCAATGATACATATTTATATATATATATGTATAAAGTAAGTATAAGGTTTAATTTAATTACAATGTAGTCTCTTAAGTTGTTATACACATAAATGTGTATCTATGTACATGTGAATGTACATACTGCATAAGCAGCAACTTTTTAGTGCATCATTTCAAAAGAAATGATAATTTTCTCGGAAGCATGCATAAAATTTTACAGGAGAACAAATGCGATTCGGATATTGCATTTGAAAACAGGCTTTTTCAAGACAGTAATTCCTGAATTTATTAATGTGAAGCACATAAGCTAATTAAAAATCAGCTTCTTCCATGCGTTCATGATTTCTTGCAATTTCGTTTTAATATGCTTTCTTGCAAGAATGGCGGATTTTTAGTTTTCAATATCACAAAAAAAATCTTTAGCATTATGGTCTTGTTACTGAAAATGGAACGGAAATTAATACACACAAAAATGCATGCTTAAGTCACAGTAAACACA
>JAHZNC010007146.1:0-22904 GCA_027744095.1 Zhuqinia jingwanae | reverse complement strand
TACCGAGAAATATTTAGTTGTAAAAAAATTGTTCTCATTCTTAAGTGCTCATGTTCATGATGCATGATGCATGTATGCTGGAAATATTATGAGAATAAAAAAATGTCTTGAATAATGCATATATCAAGAAACGCGTAAAGATGCTAAAGGCAAATGCAATTTACTCAATAACCATCCCTCTTACTTTTTTGCGTGATATATTTCAAAAAAGGGTTTGGTTTATTGAATTTACTTCATTTTTAGACTTTTGTGGTGGGGATGTTTTTGTTGTGTCTCATCTTGTTTTGCTCTTGTCAATACCTAACAACAAGTATGCATAATGTGATATATGAAAGTCCATTTAGATACTCAACTTATACTCAACTAACTTTCTTCTTTGATCTATATCGACTTTTTTTTTGCTTTTACGCCAATATTACAAGATCACCAGAATATGCGTCGTTTTTTTTCTTGCTATCACACACGCGCCCGCGTCTTTTATATTTTGTTCCCGGCTTAACTTGAACTTGCAACTGGGTGGTTGGTGATGGCAAGTGTGTGAGTTGACTGACATGCTTTTTTTTAAAGAGGGCAAGTGTACAAGTTATATCTCTAGTAGTCTACTCTAAAAATGGAATTCCTTTTTTCTCCTCATTTCATTTCAATCTTACAAGGGGCCGTATATATAAATGCATTCCATTTCGCACGAGACGACGCCAGCTCTTAAAGAAAAAAAAACACGGAACTTCTCTACCACGACCGCACCGCTACTACGTTTTTGTTTGCTTGCTGTTTGGCGGGGTCACTGCTCGCTCCTCCGTTTAAATGCATTCAAAAAATATTCTATACATATATTATTCTGTATACTCATCCTAATAAAAAAATTATATGTGTATTGTTTTATCTTTTGCCGTTTATTGAATATATAGACAGTTATGCATAATATTATGTGCTTATTTGGTAATTTTGTGGGTAGTTTAGGCTCCCATTTTCTGAATAGAAATTCCTTTGTTCTTCTGCCCAACAGATTCCTTCTTATCTTTCTGGCACACGAAATAATAATGGAGCATTCAGGGAAACACAACCGACGTCTCTCTCTCTTCTCTTTTTTGGCTCTTTCTCACTCTAACAATATTACACACACAAAACTCATTCTCTGGACTCCTCTTCTTCTTCTTCTTCTCCACCAAAATTCAATTCAGCCATGTTTCTACGCTGCTTTGTTGAAAATGCGTTTGGTTGTAAAGTAAAAGTATAGCCTCGGGTGGTGGTGGTGGTGGTGGAATGGCACGATACACAGGGTATGTATGTATGTAGATACCTATTTTTAAAATAATTTTTGCCACGATATATTTTCCAGTTGTATAGCTTTTATAGCATCTCATGGTGGGTGTAGGCATATACATGGACCCAGAAGTATCCTACCCTACACGCAGTTATTTCACTTGACTCGACACTGAGGACGTTTACCTTTCCATTTTCTACAACTTTTTATGCCCATTTTTATTGACTTTGGCTGAGCTATTCATCAACTATCTTTTCTCTTAATCACGTACAAGCATGCCAAATTTAATAATTGATATTTAGCTATTCATACCGCCTCCTTTTCTGAGAATCTTACAGAAAGTTATATGAGGCCTACCATTTTCGCATCATCACATCCCACAAAAAAGTAGGTATATGTTCATTCCACTGATTAAAAAATAAGCAGCAGCAGCAGCAGGTGATCAGGATATTACTATTTTTTTATTGATTAGGCCGTAGGGATTCCAAGTATCATGGACATCATGGTGAGGATAAAAACGTTTTCAACTTCTTCGTGTTCAACACCCACTCATATCAGTACTACTATCACCAATTATTATCAAACTTTCACCATTCCATTTGCCATTTTCTAATCAAAGCGAAAATAAAGTTGTCCAATTAATACATATACATACATACAAAAAAAACTTTAGTCCATCTTTTTTTCTGTAGGCGTACTTAAAGAAAATGTGTGATTATATCATAATCATATAATTAACCTTTTTTAAACAAATTTTGGTTATTTCACAAAAAAAATTTACACATAGACGGATTGATGTTTTCAAAAAATATTGACAAGAAATACTAATTTTTAACAATGTGAGTTAGTGTAACACGCAGTTAGAAAGAAAAGTTTGTAATTGATATACTTATATATAAATTTGACCTACATAATCATCAGCATCAGCAGACCATTATGATTAAAGTTTCGCATAAAGGCTTTTACCCCATCTTGTACATGATTATCATTCTAATCAACAACTATTTTGCAGACAAGGCCATTCAGTCAAGCTTATTGCCTTAATCCCGAGCTTCACTGCACATTTCATTCATGCTCATTGCATCATTATATAAATCAGCAAGATTGTTTTTCAAAAAAAAATTGTTGTATCTTATTTTGTTGCACGTCACGTGTGGTAGCTGATGGAGAAACTTTAAACTCGATTCCCATGTACGTATGATGAATTAATGATGCTCAAGTTATATTGGAAGAGACGAGAGTGAATAATCCTCTTACACCCACACAAACATCCGTAATAATAGCAGCAAAATGTGGAAAGTTGTCATCCTCATCATAAAACTTGCTGCTTTGTAAAAACATGTTAAAAGATAGCACGTGCAGAAAATCAATCCAAATTTGTTTTGAAAAGTAAAATAAAATAACTTGAAGCAAAAGAAAATTAGTGGCACAAGAGAATAAAAACTTTTTTGGCACAAAAAAAATAAACTGAAGGGAGTAATTTGTTGAAAGTGTAACAAGGTGAAAAAACTTTTTTTTACCGTTTTAAAACGTATTTTTTTGGGGATGATGATAAGGATGCAGAAATGTAATAGTAATAATATAGTTTATAAGTGTCATTCATTTTCGCTTGGCAAATGACGACAAAAAAGAAAGATTTGGGAAAGAAGAGGTCATATCCTGCTTTCACAACTTTCCCTTTAATTTCCGCCAATCTTGGTGGAATGCATGTAGTAGTACAGACAGCCAGAGGAAAAGCGCAGATGCCATCATGTTCAAACTTTTTATTACGAAATTTTCGCTCTTACCTTTTCTTGTAAAAATTGGAATCTCGCAAAAAAAGGAAAAGAGTTTAGCTTTGAAAATAAAAACCTTGTACCAGTTTTCATTGCTCAAAGGACACTTTTGCTGTTATCATAATTTTTCATTTCCTTTACAGTCGGGTGGATAAACTTTTAATTTTCCAGTCTATAATAACGAATATTTGTGCAATAAATGAGGACAAAACTTTCCTTGCGTGTCCTTTACCAAAGAAAAAGATAAAAAGGAAGGAAACAAAGTTTGGAAAGTTTGTTACAGTTTTACAAATTTGCAATCTCCTTTTCAATGTGTGACAATAATAGTAATAATGAATAAAGCATTTTGTACTAAAATACACATGCATACAGCTATCCAGCATATAAAATTGCAAAAATATTAAAATTGGTAACAGTTTTGACTTTTGGCAGGAACGCTGACAGGACATTTCCCAAAAATTTCACTTTCCGGAAAGAGAAGGACAGATTGGCTTACCTGGAAAAACACAATAAAAAATATTCATCATTAATTAATTGTACGAATAATTTTTTATAGATTATTTAGATTTTTAAATTATTATTTATGGTATTTGCCTAACAAAAATCTAAGCATATTGTTATAAAAATAAATGTGCATATGACAAGCAAGAAGAAAAAAAGGATTGAAAATTCAAACGGATTTATTCCTTTTTTTGTACATTGTAATATCTTATGCATTTCTCTGTCTTTTCTTTCTCTGCATGTTTTGCAAGCAAGTTTAGCTGCATGATCCAACAAAATGTGATCTGTCATTCAATAAATAAAAAAGGGAAGAAAAATAAAAGAAGGAGAGAAGGGTATGTAGCAGCAGCAGCAGTAAAAACAGCAGTGCAAACAACAATATTGGCTGCAATACAAAAGCTGCTCTGAAAAGAAGGGAAAATAATAATAAGGAATTCCGAAATAATGCGGGAAAATGTTTTATGAGCGAGTGAACCTGACATTGACATTTACATGACAGGAAAAATGGATGAGTTAAACTGATTCTGACAGACAGCCAACACAAAAGCGCGTGTCTCTCTCTCTATAGCTGTATCGCTCTTGTGTCTACTTTTGACCGCATAAGTTGAATCCCAAAGCGAAGAAAAGAGAGTAACAGCGAGATAGAAAGGGGACTGGGAAAAAAGTGAGTGACTTGACTGCTGCTACTACCCAGCTTTGCTTTATTGAGTACGTGTGTCATTGGGAGAAGAACCTTAGCAATATAAGATCATGTAATAATAAATGTTTGCTCTCATAACACCTTCATATTTTATGCACCTCTCTCTCGTGTAAAAGAAGAATAATTGAAAGACTACTTGCAAAACTTTATTTTGTACATAAAAGATGAGCGCATCAATAATAATAATATGCACCAGAGAGATTCAGTAACAGTTACTTGCGCATTTTCACTTGATTTGTACATATTTTATGCTCAGTGATATTCCGTGTTTCGTAATTTGATTTGATGAAAAGAAGTTTTTTGAGATGATCGTGCAAAAAAATAGGCATACAACATATCATTATGCAACATGATTATTTACTAAAGAAAGTTTACTTCTTGAAGCATAACAACTAAAATGAAATGTTCTCTTGTTTCATTTTTTTTAAATCGGAAAAGTCTCTGTCTGCTCGTTGCATTCTTTCTTCTCTTTCATTCTCCCCATAACATTGAACATGAACGGCTTGATTGTTGAGTGAGATGTATGTGTGTGTGTTTCTCCACGGAATTAATTATGCAGTATCATCATTTGCGTAGGGGGAAGAAGAAGAAAATGATGATGATGAAATATGAGAAGCGGAGAAAACGGAGAGAACCTGTTTTAATTGAAGAGGAAAATGTAACAAAAAATTCTTGGAAGCTTCTCGTTTACTTTGATGCGCAGATATGGACTACTACTTTTTTGGGGGTATTTCTACTTGTTTTTTTTATCATAGTTTTATATCCCGAGTGGCGGTATTAAACTAATGATGATAGTGATGATAATAAAGCAGAACACCACACACACGCACACTCAAGAAGAGTGGTAAAGCTAGTTCAACGGTGGTGGTGGTGATGAGATGCACTCACGTTGAGTAAATTAAGTGGACGAGCTGGCTGGTTTGCGTGAACGCAACAAATTAATATGAGTTGGATGATAAAATAAGGTAAAACCAACTCGAGAAAGGTTTAAATTAACAAAAGAAAACACTCTTGTATTTTTCATTTTGGTGAAATGTGACAAGGGAGGGAGAGAGAAATGAAGTGAAAATTTTTGTGTCAGATTTCGATTTCATTAAATTAAATGAAGGGATATTTGCATAAAGATTGTTGTAGCTTGGAAATGTCCAATATATTATTTCAGGGGTCATGTTTCCTTTGTGACAAGGATTAATCCGTATAAAATGTAAAGAGGTGTGGCTTGAGTAAATCATTTACAAAATAAAACACAGAAAAATAAAATAAAGTAACACATTTTTTATGCGATTTCCGACATTATTTTATTCACGCAAATGCACTAATAACTAAAGGAATCCCACCACCAAAAAATTGTCTAGCCGGCCGGCGCACACAACTTTAAAGAAGCCGAGACATAAAAAAATTAAACTCAGTGGAATAATAGTTGTTGCCTTTCATATTTTATTAGGTATCCGGTTTCCGTCTTTTTGTCGAATATAAATAAAGAATGCAACTTAAAAGCAGTCATAATACCATGTATATTGTTTGCAGCACATTATTATTTTGCTGAGCAGAGTATAAATTTTTGAAACAGGAATTGTATGTGGAATGGGAAATCCTATAAATATTTCAGTTGTACAGCAGCCTCCGCTTCTTCTCTCTATTAATTATAACGAATTGATTTTGTGGACTTTCTAACGTCACAAATTTCCTTGAAACTTGGTACTACTACACACTTTTTAGGCACGCACTGTCAACGACAAAAGACAAATAATTAAACTTTACCCATTTCGAACACAATCTTTAGAAAATATATATCGCAATAACAGGAGCAAAAAGTAATCAATTGCATACATATCCACCCCATCCATATATTTATATGAACATGAAACAAACAAACAAAAAAAACATTCCACTTGCTTTTCATTTCTTGTTCCGCTGGCTTATCTAGAACGTGTCTCATTTCCTCTATAATAATACATATATATACTGGCTGGGTGGTGGTGAGTAACTTAGTGTCTAGATTTTTTTTATTACATTTTGTCAATTGAGCCTGAAGCAAACTAAGAGCAGAGGAGGATGAGGAGGAGAGAATAAAACATGAGAGAAAAGAAGAAGGGAGTTGTTCTAAACAAAGATGTTTTTCAACTTTCACATTTCCTTGTCTCTCTCTCTCTCTCCGAAAAAGAAGGAAATATGGCTGGAAGAGTAGAGAAGAGGAAAGGGTAAACGACATGGACTCTCTGTTGTAGTTTTGGGGCTATATTTTCTCTTGTTAAATTGGTTCCATTTACTACTACCATCCAAAAACGAATGGAATGAGTGACGAGCGTGTGGTTCTACTAAATTTCAGCAGCATAGTAGCAGCAGCAGAGAAACACTCACAAATACTATATATATTTATTATGTATCCCAAATTGGTAAAATGTTAGTGATATGTGCGCCAAAGAGTTATCAGTGGCACACAATAGCACAGAAACACATACTACTCCGTCGTGATTTTCATCTCTGTTCCAAATCGTTCCTCTGTTTACTCCACTTTATTTGGTATTAAATGCTTTTGTTTGATAAATATTATTGTAAAGGAAGAGAAGTTGAAGAGGGAAATGTGCCAGAAGAAAATAAGGACAACAACCCAATTAATGGCTCTGCGATGACAATCTCACACAACAACAGCTTACACATTTTAAGATAAAAAACTGCATTTAGCTTCGCAAAAACAAAAATAACTGTATATTACCATACAAAATGGAGTTCGGTTTCGGTTTTGGTGCTACTAGTCTCCTATTTATTTATTCAAATGAACAAGAAAAAATAAGATAATTGCAAAAAAAAACGGAAAATGTTACTGATTGTGTTTTCTTATAAACAGGAAATGAACAGCAGCTATACTCAAATACTCAAATGGAATGGAACTCAATTCATTATTATGAAATGTATGTATGTGGGTGGTACAATCAGAAGAACCAGCAGGTTCGGGAAACAAAAAATTGCAAACAAATATTGGGATGAAAATAGTAGACCTTGCCCCGTGCATTTTCACCAGCAACGTCGTTATGAATTCAGTATGGTTGCTGATGATGATGACGTTTTGGTTTGTCCATGCTGGTCAGTAGACTACTGAAATAATGACCAAAGTATGTATATTCAACCGGAAACAAGTTTGTTGCCACAAATGTTAACAAAATCAACCACCCGCAGTTTATTGAGGTCTGAGGTTTATGTAAAATCTAGTTTTTTCGCTCCATTTTTGTTAGGTGGACGAATGTGATGAACTAGGCAACTATAAATGCACCAAATTAGAGTTCACATCTGAACAATACCAACATATGGATCTTTTTTATATACATTAAATAAAGAGGTTGAGAATTTGTTTTTAGAATCCGAGAAATAATTGAGGGGAAACGCATGTAAATGTGCAGTTTAGTGTGCTGCTACTACTACACGCTGGCATCCTTTTGCTTTCTGGTCTGGTTGAGCTGGCGATTACTCAAAGTATCCCAAGAGTGCACAAGACGGGAGGACAACGACTACGACGACGACGACGGGGATTAATTAATTCCATTTGGCAAGTCATATGCACTTATTTATAGCAGACCACCAGAGCAGCAGTAGCAGCGCTGCTGTACTAAATGCCCTCCAGGCTGTATAATAATAGCCATATATGTTGTCAAAACCAAGGAATATGCCGCTAGCCTTGCCACAACTACCCCTCCAAACCGCCATCATTAGTGCCATATTTACAATCTCGACAACTGCATATTATAAAAAGTTATATGCGAAGCATGAAAGATAACTAGAGAGAGAGTTTGTTGGAGTGTCTTGGCCATCATTGTCGTAAAATGTCATATGGGTTTTCGCCGCTTGCTGTAGGGAAAGTTACAGGAATATATGCCCATGTACAAAACCGCCATGGGAGAGAATTAATAATGTCGCATATACCCACATTTTGCACACAGCAAGTTTACTGACTTTGAAATTGGAAAGTTGGATGTTTTAGTTTTATGGTGATGCAGCAGGAAAATGTAAAAGGATTTTTTCTAAAATAATTTTTAATTATTATTCCTCATGAATAGCGAAATGTCAAAAGAAGCTTTACGTCATCAGCGGGGACTCCTTTTCTGCTTTTACTCTTGTTTTATTCCACTACACAACAGAGTTTTTAACATGAGCTATTTGCTTTTCATTTTGATCCTAAAAGAAAGACTTGGCCACGAACGAACGACATGGTACTAGTACCTGAGTGCGTGTGTGTGCTAATCTGATTAAATATGGAAAATTGAAGATATATGCTGATGATTATGCCTGTTTACTTATGATGATGTAGTAGTATGTTGTGTGATTCACTATAATTATTATCCGCAGAAATATGTTAAGGCATATACGCTTATTGTTATTACAAGCATAGTCCAAATCCACCACAGGAAGCTCTAGGGAGATCGACAGTTCCAGCAACGGAATATATAACAGAGCGAAAGAGGAATTAAAACTTTTTGTTGTGAGCAAGGAGCAGGAGAGAGAGAGAAACCGTACCGTGACCACCGACTGAGAGATCTCAGGGTGCGCGGTGATGCTGGTGAAGCCACAATGACTTGCTTCCTGTTTTTTTCCTCTGCCCTTTTCACAGAGTCAGTTTTCCCCTTGTAATAAAATAATACACAGAAGGAGCGGAAAAAATAGTCTGCACCATGTCAAATGCAATAACAAAACTTGCCCATCTACCTCTGACGTTCAACTTAATTTCGAAGGATGAACAACATGTGACAATGAGGATGAATTAAAGGAAGGCTTAGAGAGAAAGACACACACAGCTTCCTTCCTACTATTTTTTTGGGTGCCCCCATCACCAACCACCACCACAACCCATAAAACACCTGCCTCATAGAATAAAGTAATCTGATCAGCGTGTGTCTTCTTATCCAGCCTATTCTCATTCCTAGACAAAACATAAAAGTAAATTTATTCCGGCATAGAGAGATCATATTGAATTCCAACTTTTGCCATGAAATAATGTATATTTTATGAGCTTCAAGTTGAGAGCCTACATCAGCATCATCATCACAAATCAAAAGAAAATGTAGTAGCCCCAAAAGCAGTCAGTCTGAAAGAATGAGAAAATAAAAAATTCCATTTTGGCAAATGTCATCAGAGAGAGAGAGTCAGGAAGAGAAACAGAATGACACAAAAATATGGGACAATCGCAGTATGTGTGTGCGTGTGTGGTAGGAATACATTATTATTATTACACACATAAAAAAGGTGAGGCACACGGAAATATTGCGTCGTCATCGTCGTTGGTCCTCCTCCTCCTTCTCTCCCAAGCCTCTCTCCAAGTTTGCATATTTTGTTTTTGATGTGATCACATGCATAACTGAGGAAAGCAGTAGTAGTGCTCTTCTTCACATTTTTTTCACAAAAATAAACCTTTTCTTCATTCGAGTGTAGTACAGATGAAGGCTACAAGTTTTCCAGTGACAACGACCCTACCTTTTACCATGATCATGATCATCACTACTGGATACAATGAAATATATTCCGGTTGACATGATACTACCACTGTCACCCTGCATACATCTCTCTTTTGACCCAAGTCAAGTCACATGTGTGGTTCATCTTTTTTCTTTCTTTTGCTCATCCATTTGGTATCATGAATATTTCAGAAAAAACCGGGAGGGGGAGACTATACGAACGGCATGATAGCAATTTTTTTTATACAACAACCACATTGCTTTATACGACCGTCTATACTACAGAGTATGCAGACGTACGCAATAAAACGTGCATATCCTTTTGGCTTTGTCTTTAGGAATTTCTTGAGGCCACAATTCAGAAAGGTAAAGATGTACAAGTACGAATGTATGTATATACCCATCTGTGTGTATGTATGCATAGTATAAGAAAAGGAATCTTCCCAAGGAATGCATGTCCCTTTTATTTGCATGTTGGTAAAAATAGAAGGCTCAAGGAAAATGGTCTGTCTGCTGATGATGTTGATGATGTGGGTTGTGTGGTGGTAGAGAAGGCACGAGGATGATGGCCTACTAAAGCAACAATATATTTTTTCATCTCATTTTTTGTGTGTGTGTGTGTTTGCATTTGTGAAAGCTGAAGGGCAAGGTGGGTATACATATTATTATGGGAGTGAGTAGTAGTGAGTGGCAAGTTTCATGATTTCATCCCATCACCATCCTTTCCAATGTGATCTCAGATTAAACAAAACTATAGCATATTTATTTTCCAACTTGCTCTCCTCACACAACTTCTTGCTCTCCTCTCAAAGAAAATTTGCAATAGCACTTGAAATTTCCATTCAAATATGCAAACTTTGTAGATGGAGTGGGGAGGAGTGTGTGCACTCCCAAACAATGTACCTTCAACCACCATCATCTCTGCTGTTGCTGCAGCTGCTGATACTCTTCTTGTCTCTTATTCCCATATTAGTCCGTCTTTGCACCAGCATCATCATCCACAATATCGACAAGACAAGAAATGGGAAAGGACTAACCAAACTTTTTCCTCATCTTCCAAAAAATAAAATGTGTTTCATATTTATGATATGACAGTCTTGCTGTTTGCAATAAAATGTGAGCTTACATATCCACATATATAATTCATAATGTTTTTCTCCTCTCTGTATATTTATATTTACAAAAAACTTTTTACTATTTTACAACATGCACACTTTTTTCTAGAGTACATTCTCAAGAGGAAAAGTAAAAGTAAAAGTACACAGACATTCACCCCGCACACACAAAAAATGCGGCGGAGATGTGGGTGGGGAATAAGAGATTCACTTTACAGAGTTTTTTTAAAAAGAAAAATAAGAAGAAAATGTTTGTTTAGCACAAGTAGTAGTAGTCATCGTCGTAGTAGAAAGAAGAAAATGATACAAATTTTTTTTGAAGAGAAAAGTAAAAAGTATTACATTTTTTTGTGCAGCTCAACAAGACACAAAGTTTGTTTACCGGAGAGAAATTATATAGTACACAAAGAGGACTACTAGCAAGAGGCGTTACACTTGGAAAAAAATACTAGGCACAAGAAGACAGAGAGGAAAACAGTAAATAAAAAAAGTGGATAAAGCCACTTTTCGTGAGTGAACAGGATGACAAAAAATAACGTGTTTTTCTCTCTCAATATTTACACACACTTTTTATGAGGAGAAAGGTCTTGAACAACTGATATGAAAATAATCCCGTGACTAGGTATATGTACATAGTTGAGTTGAAGCTGATGATGATGACAAGGCTCTCTTAAATTTGTAAATAAGAAGCTATTTCAAAGTTTTAACGTTCCGCTGTGATAATATGCATAATAATAAGCATCAAAAGCTAGATACCGGATTCCGGATAGGTATTTTGTTTGGTTTACATTTTAGAAGGCATTAAACGCCAAATGGTTTATTTGGCAAATTTTACAGGTTGTAGGCAAATGGTTCAGATGAAGGACTTGCCGCAATGCATTTGAAAATTCTTTAAAGATGAAAGTGACAATGCAAGGCGTTATTATGTCATGTCCCTAATACATAGTTCGATGGATTTTTTCATTTTCAACTAAACAATTACTATTTTGTGATTAATATTATATTTTGGGTGCATTTTTCGGGTTACTTTTTTATAAAAAAAACTAAAAGGGAATCCAACAAACAGGATTGTTTGAGGTGGTGGTTTTCATTATGACAACTTTCATACATGCGTACATATTTAATAATAAGGGACGCATTTTTGAATCAATTGTAAAATCAAATAAATTTCCGTAAAACGTAGGGAGAACGACGAAAGGGTAAAAATAGATATTTTACCATGCAATAATGAATGTTGGCCTGGTAGACGCATAAAAGTAAGAAAATGATACTTTTGTACAGCTGCAGCGGCAACAACATCAAACAGGACAGGAAGTGGGAAATTGAGAAAGTGATCTTGTTTTGTGTGACATTGTCTTGTTCAAGACGATGGCAGCAGTGACAGGGAGACATGTACAAATTCAAATAGCACTTTGTCTCAAATATCTGAACCCACCACCATCACTCCTACTACCACCGCTTGCATGCAAGTCGAGAAACCTATAATATCATGTTGAGGAATAAAAGGTGAAAATAGTAGAGAGTTGTGTTATTATTATGCAATCCTTTCGCTATCATCCAGAAATAATATGCACCACCGACATACCACCGAGAAAAATGGTATGAACAGGATCACGTTTGTCTTGTGTCACGGGTGTGCGGGGGAACCAAGGCCATATTAAACAACCTATTGTACTATTTGTATACTCAGCAAAAAAAGTACTATCGTTTTGTAGCGTGTGTGCGTGTGGTGTAAAAAAGACGGAATGGTGATGATGATGATACATGATCCTTCGTTGTTGAAAAGGGGTTCTGCTCCTCTCTAAATTGCAAAAACGGCGACAAGGACAATACTTGTGGGAAATGAACTGATGGTGGTAGTGGTGGCGGCGGTATTGTACGATACATAATATGGAGTCAGAGTGTGTGAGTGGTATACTGACTGTTATAGTGGTACTGTTGCTGGTTTCCCCTTTCCTGTCACGACTTGAAATATGAGCAGAGAGAGAGAGAGAGAGAAAGCTCAGTGAAAATAAGAGGATATTACAAATAGAGGTTTTATGCTGCTGCTCCTTTCTGGAAAGAAAAGCAGATTCTCTTGTACTTTTTGGTACAAAATAAGTGGTACAAAAACATGTAAAAGCTCTCGTGTTTCAAAAAACCAAAGCCGAAAAGGGAAACAATGCAATGTGAGTTTTAAAAAACTTTTGCACTCGTCACAAATGAAACCCGTATTTATTTGTTACTATAATAATAAACGTACATGCATTAACAAGATGACATCACCGCACTCCCACTGACACTACCACCAAACCAACCATCATCTCAAAACATTTTAAAAACGTATTCGTTTGTTTTGTGTCTAAGTGTGTATGTGGTTTTATCAGACTTTAGTCAACCTGGTTTGGTAATAAAATGCCATGAAAAAGAAAATTTGGGATTCATTTAATTTAAATAAGAAAAAAGATCACAAAGCCAAGGAATATACACATGCATTTATGGATGTATCAAAGAACAAATCTAAATAAAGGATGTTATTATGAAAGCAAAAAAAAATAAGAAAAAGCCTGCAAGAATGACTGAAAATAAACCGAGGACTGATCATATTCACCAACTCTCCACCATACCACAATGACTTTTTTCAAATCTTATCATCATTTCAAATATTCTCCGCTCCTGTATTTTCACTAATCAAATGCAAAATGATGGGATGATGAATACATATCACATATTATGGTACAGAATGAAGAATAATAGAACGCCGGCCATATCACCAAGAAACAGTAATAATAATAATATCAACTTTATTTTTACTTTCAAAGTCCCTTCCTTTTTGCCTCTGCTGCTTTTCTCCCTTTTTGTCTAAGATTTTCACTGATTCAAAGGGCCGTACTCTTCTCCAATTCAAATGAGCATATGATATATACCCCAGCCACTACTATACCACCACATCATTATCATTTATTCATTCATCTTTTTTCTTATTTAATATATCCTCATATTCATCATCCTCCCACATATCAAAAACTTGCACCACCAAAAAAACCCGGGTATTATAGCGGAGTCATTGATATTGGTATCATGAGTGTCTCAGCCATAGCACACTACTTTCATTTTTTTGTCATAATCCCAGTGTGCTTCCCTGCAATCTAATATATAAAGCACATAATATGCACAAAGTAACACCGAGAGAAAGAGAGAGGATCAAGGAATCATATTATTATTATACAAAGGTAAAATACAGAGCCACTGCGCTGGGCTGTTGCATTTCCAAGTCATCTTTGTTCTACAACCAAAAAAAACCTGTGCGACGACTTCACAACAAAAATTGTGCCATGCATAACATTATTATCTTCATTGTCTCCATCATTTTCATGAGCACGAACAAAAGTTCTTTTCTTCCATTAGTTCCACGCAAATAATGCCAAATAATTTTGTTAAAGACACAAAAAGTAAATGGGAGTGAGAGAAAGAGAGACATAATAAATATACATAAAGGAACAAGTTTTTAGAAATGTTGGGCAAGGCTCTACTAAGCCCAGCGGAATATAAAATATTATGAGCGAACGTGCTACTTTAATTTAGCAACGAGTTTTAGACAATTAGCAAAAAAGGATGTGACGACAAAGCAGATTCATACACACGACTTACTTTCTTCTCTTGAGCCATTCAAGAACTAGAAATGTAATTAGGTGGATAGGTACACTCACAAAACGACTTTTTTTGCAAAAAATAAAATAACCGGTGCAGGAGAAGAATGGAATTGGCTCTTTGGCGGCTTTCCGGTTCTAACGGGGATGTATCTAACGACATAATAGTATTCCCAGCTAATCTTTTTATATGACAAAGACATTCATTCTTTTTCCTTTTCTGCTGCTCTGCCGAATATCGCAATATTACACTACATATTTCAACACAAAAGGGAACAGTTACTTTTAAACTTTTTTTTCTAAGAAGACCTACGTTCTTTAAAAAAATGCTATTTTGTATGTTCCTCCTGTCCTTTATATAGTTAGTTAGTTTACAATTATTACTATTGTCCCCTGATTCCTCTTTGCTTTGTATACCAACTTAAACAAAACTATTTTTGTTTATATTATCTCTCTGGTTCGCTTACTGTGTATTGCAGCCCATTTCAACTATTTACTCCTTTCCCTCCTGGTATTCATTTTTGACGTAATTAATAAAACAAATTATATGATAGCAAAATAAGATTGAATTCTTCGTGTTTCAAGCACTTCAAATCGCAATATAGTACATTTATTTTGTAACTCACAAAACATGCATGAAACAGAAGGAAGAAGAAGAATATCATGTGGTGGATACGAATGATTAGAATTAGATAACGTGCATATTTTATTTAATCCATTGAACGAACTATTTAAATATTTAAATGTTACAAAAATTATCAATCCCCTCACACCTATATTTAAGTCAAAGGTACAACTGCCTCAATACGAAGCGTTACGATTTCGACATCACTGGGGGTTGGAATCGTTCACGAGGCCACGTAAAAATATTTGCACGCTTCACCACTGCCCTACGATACCCTTTGGACACTATCGGGATATTTTTTCGTATTTAACACAGACTAGATACATTTCTACCTACCTAACTCTTGATGTATTAAATTATTAATATTTATTGCAATCGGCGTGGGCGTAAAACAATTCAAAGTCAATATGTATAACAAGCGCTGGAGTCCTGCAAAGGAAACAACAATATCGTCTGAACATCATACCCTTATTACCAAACATTGTAATTTGTGAGAGGTGGTTAGAGATAAGACGATACAAGATTCGTTATCAGCATGCCAAAATGCCCGTGTCCTCATTTCAAAATCTTGACTACTTCACACATCGAGGTTTCAGAGATCTACAGCTTGATATAATAGGGACAGACGCAACCTTGTGAAATGATAAAACATTCTGCAAAAACTCATAACACAATTTGTACCACATTACATTGCATGTGATGTTATAAAAATACTATTTTGTTATTACCAATTTTCTTTATTGTACCCTGCCTTAAATGAACAAGTTTCTAAAAAAAAACTGTTGATGACAATGATATTATCTCGTTTACTTTTTTCTATGGCAATTGCTTCCTTGTAACATTCAAATGTGTTCTGTCTTTTGTTTACAGTTCATATACCTACGCATTCATGCAATCAGAAAGCAAATAAATCTGAAATTGTGACATATAATTTCATGTTTTATAACATAGTCTGTTTCAATGTACATTTTTTAACGAGTGCCGTTAGTGCGTTCTTTTCATTCATGATTCATGATGATAAGATGTGTATAAATAGAAGGATAAGAATATAAACGTTTTTAATAATGTTCAAGGGTTACGGACTCAAGGACAACAAAGATGGAATAAAAAGAGAGAGTTCAACAGCAAAAACAACACACAGACATACAAAGCGAGAGAGATGTGCAAGCTGAAGGCGATGAAGTGCCCTAATTTACGCCTCGCTACTCACGACTTTCACTCTAATGAACATCTTTTCCCTTTTCTGCAAAAAAAAACAATGCATGGCAAATAAAAATTGGAGTAGGATGAAACGAAGGAAAAAAAGGAATGTGCTCTCTATACTTTCCATATTATTTGGTTGGAATATAGCTGCGCAAAAATGTGCCTCAGACAACGAAACAAGCAATGTGGCATGATATTGAGAAACATGTGAGAAAATGAAAGGAAAATTTTTCACGGTTTTTGAAAGCAACCTTTTTTGTATGACGATGATAAGGATGATGATGACTGATAAGTGTCGGTTATGCATTTTCTACTTTATATTTTGTATCAGCCTTTTAAATCTTAAACGTCCTTTTTATCATCATCATTATTATTTTGTGTGTAGTCAACACGTTCTTTACTCGTCACTTTTATTTTCTTTGCTCAAAGTAAATTTGACTTTGTATTTATTGTGCAAGCTTTCTTATCTTTATCATTAATATGTTGGGTACAGACATTTACAGACATGTGCAGAGGAAACACCCATTATTAAAACTTATGCTTTTTACTATTTGACTGAAGAAAAAAATGAAATGAATTTTTTTTGGCATGCGCAATTTTGGAGGAAATGTGGAGCAGCAGCAGCAGCACACATGCATAAAAGTTAAAGGGATATTAGGTATCTCGTTTTACGGACTGACATAAAAGTTGATTTTAACAATGTGCCATGCCATATCATTTGCCTCGTTTTCCCTTCTTTATTGAATTGTTAAACAAGAATAAAAGATGTTGGAAAATTATTGAGCAAATGAATGAGTGTGCCCTTTTTACACTTTTTTACGAGATTGCTCATTTCTTCCTACAAAATAGCAGAGTAGTTGCAATCACTTTTGTTCAAAGTGCTATATATATTCCCTTTCTTCGTCAAGAAAAACAAGGTTTTGTCGGATGCTTTTTCCAAAATAAAAAGTAGAAAAGCAAATAATTTGCTCGCACAATTCTCATGCATTGTATGTGTATATGTATAGCACTTGCAATAAATTAAAGTATAAAGAAATAGGTTGAATGATAAGAGTTTAGAAGGCTACAAATTTGGAAAAAAAGAAACAAGAGTTTTTTTGTACTTGTTTTTTTTACGAGAGTTGTACCATTTACAAGGCTAAACTCACTCAAAATCAGAGTTTTCTTGTGCGCGGCGGCAGTGGTGGTGGTGACGACGTCGGCGCTATTTATGTATTTCTGCCTGTTACCCACTGACACAAACTACTAACTTATTTTTATGTTACTACTTCACTTATCCATTTCATTTTCCCAACAGCAGAAAAACAATTCCGGGATAAATGAAAACAATATAGCGTGTTGGATTGACAGTATAAAAAAATCCCGTTAAATTTCTCGTCCATTCTTTCAATATAACCGACATAAATAAATGTAGGGGGCATTAGTATGTACGTACGTACTTTTTTCCAAAAAAAAATAATAACATTCTCAATCAGACCCAAATGTGTATTTATTTTTGTACCAAAAAAATTTCTCCGAATTTGATTCTGCAAAGTCTCAGTGTGGAGAATTCTGCACTTGTTCTCAAAAGAATGAAACAAAAGTCTCTTTTGTGTGCTAATAAATTAGGCAACTTGTCCTGCACTTACAACACAATCTTAAAATCTATTGTTTCTTCTTCTTCACTTTGTTTGAGATGCTTCCTCTTCGTTAAACCAGCAAACTTTTTAGAAAATGTGGAGATGTGCATGTTAAACTAAAGCAAAGTGAAACTGCAGTTGCATAATAATAATATACTTACATAAATGAAGGTCAACTGAGCTGAGCTCATTACTCATCATCATCATCATCATAGAGCACTTTTGTGTGTCTATCAACTCTTTTAGTAAAGGTTACTAGGTCATTAGATAGGGAGTACTACACATCAGCATAGTATTTCCCCTTGCTTGAGGCCATCATCATCATCATCATCATCATCGCACTCCCATTCCCAGAGTAATAGGAAGAAAGGAAAAAAGACAATGAGAATAAAAAGCTTTTTCTCAAACTAGTCTCATGTAACATGAGCCTAAAAAGACGAGGAAATTGATCTTGAGGAAACTGCTGCTGCTCCTGCTGAGGAAATGGTTAAAAGAGATGGGCAAAGCAAAAAAAAAAGAAAGTGGTAGTGATTTTTTTTTATAAAGTGCCTACATAAAAATGCATGCTCACTTTTGAAAATGAAATTGGATAGTACATACATAACTTATGCCTTATATCGTTTGGATCTTGGAAATAAAAGGGTGTCACTCATCTTTCTTTTAGCCCACGCACAAAACTTTTTAAGCAGCAGCCAACAAATTACAAAAATTATGATCTGTTAAAAGCGTAGCTTTTTCTCCCGACCCTCCCGACCTAATTTTTCGTAGTAGTGCACTCTGCACAATATTTTTTGCTAGTCTACTACTACTACTAGGTGTACTACTACTACTACTACTACTACTACTAGACTAACTTCACTTGTTATGCACCATCCAAAATAAAAAAGTTTTCCAAAAAAAGAGTAGTAGAAAAAGTCACGCATCCGTGTAAAAAAAGTATGCAATTTCCAATGCCACTCTCTCTCTCTTTGGTGTGGTTAGTTAACAACTGTGAATGCGGTTGATCGATATGTAAAAAAAGTGGTGGGAAGTAAGAGAAAGAGAGAGAGAGAAATAGAAAAGGAGAAATTATGTAATCCAAGTGTAACGACATATATATTTTTCTCTCTTCTGTGTGCCTACTCGCAACCATGCACCACCCTGGCCTATTTTCCGCCTAAAATAATATGAGCTTCTTAAACTCTTGCTTGCTCACAGCATAATAGTATATCCTTCTAGTACAACAAAACACAAGAAGAAGCTCTCTTGAAATAAAAGAAAATGGTTTCGGGTATACTTTTACTCACTTTATTTTTTTTTGTAAGACGACAGAAAAGCCGAGTCAAAATGTCATTATAAGTAGGAGTATTACTACCACCACCATTACTACAACTACTACTACTACTACCACTGCATTGATAAAAAAAAGAATGGGAAAGTTTTTTTCTGAAATGCAATCCATGCTTTTCTTTGCTGTAGTCTTCTTGACACAGTTAGACAAGAGGAAAAGAAACAAGTTGGAAATGAGAAAATCCGAACTTGCTCATCTTCTCTTTCTATAATATTTCAGATGATGATGGCAAGGGTGATGAGGATAAGGATGATGATGATGATGTGCCTACTTTATAGACTTGAGAGAAAAAGCGTGCTAGTCAGACTGGGGAAAAAAGCGTCATCTTCAACGATAACTTACGTAACCCTTTCGTTTTCCCCAACTTGCGAGATGTCATAATAATATAGAACTGGCAGTAGAGTATAAAAAATATATTATATTCATAAACCCAAGTAGTAGTAATATTACCACATCATGATGGCATATGCCAACTACATGATCCTCAGCGTAACTTTATGAATATATGAGTGCATTATATTATTATTATGTATGTGATCAAAAATTGATAGGATTGGAATACAAAAATTTGTAGAGTGAGAGAGAGGGGAGAGGGGGTAAATGGCACTCTTTTTTGTGTGCAGTAAAGGTAGTTTTTTTTGCGGATTTTGCTTCAACTCATTTCATACCACTATTTTTTTGTTGGAATATGAAGAAACCTTTTGTGCTGTATGCTTTTGTGGAAAAACGGAGTTATTTTTTTATATGGAAAATGAAATCGATATAGAGCCCTTAACTACCACCATATCTTCTTGAATGTGATGCTCATCCTACCATCATCATCGTCAACATCATCTCAGAATTGGAATGAAAGGAGAGTGTATAATATACACCAAAAAATGCTTTGTTAGTGCAACAACTTTTTATGTATATTTTTTTTGTGTGCAGTAGCAGTAGAAAACAAGGGAGAAAAAGGAGAAAAAATATAGTACACCCAAATGGGTAGAAAAAGTCGTCATAAAAAAACTTTTCTAATGTAGTAATCCCGTTTTTGTATTAACTTAAGTGGCAAAAGACATTCAAACTTAAAGTCAACTAGAGTCTTAGAATTTCAAACAGGAGCAGAAGCAGAAACAGCAGCGTCTTTAATAAATACAGTCTATAAAATATTTTTTATTCACAGGACAAAAATAACTGGAGTAAAAATACACATTTAGAAACACAAACACTCTCACAATAATCTTCTTTACTCTATGCTCCATTGTAAAAAGGGAAAAGTGCCCTTTTCTCTCACGTTAAAATCCGGCACGCACTTGCTCAACCGTGACAATAAACCATTTACCAAATAATAATATAAATAGGTATGTGTATGTATATACCTTATTTTTTGTGTTTACCTTAAAGTACTGTAGCTCTCCCTTTTCCTATCTTGTTATCCCTTTGCACACACAAAACTTCATCTTTGTATTTTTTTTATTTTTTTTTATCTGAATTATGATTCTCTCTCCGTCTCTCGCTTTCCGAGCACAAGATTTTTGTATGCATGCACCAATAAACACGGACAAAGGCAAACATTTTACTACTAAAAATAGGCCACCAAGGAATGATTCGTATCGCATCGCATCGGAGAAAAAGGAGTACAACAGAGAAAGCTAAATAATAAAAGAAAAAAGGCTGAATAAACTTTTGCACGCTTTTATCATCAGCTTATACCTATACTAACTTATATAACTAGTCTGTATATATTGCGATTATTTTTGGGGGATTGCCTACTCACTATATACTTGAAGTTAATCGATCAAAATGCAGTTCCTTCTATCTCAACCGAGGAAAACTGCCTAAATATACACAAAAAAGAAACTTAACCATTTTATACATCCGCTACTTTACATCCTCTCTCTGGTGTGTATATTTTAAATGTACAATCAATGGATCGTGCTGATCATTATAATTTATGGTTGCTGAGTGAGTTGTTGTGCAAGGTCATCCTCTCCTCCAGTCATCTTGTCTGTTTCATTACTCCTTATCCCTCACTTCTAGCTCACCCTATTTATCCCACTTGATAAATTATTGTGTGCCTTGCAAGTTGAAATTGATATAATGCTAAGTCTTCACAAAACAAACAGAGAGAGAGAAAAAACTCACAAGGGGAAAAGGGAATCAGGTAAAAGTGTCACGCACACTTGGCGTTTCAAGAGAAATTGCGGGTGTCTAATTTATTTATTGGCTTGTCTTTCTTTAATACACACACATACATGCTCACACACGAGGATAAGGAGAGAAGCTGGCTTTATACTTTATTTTAATTGATCAACAAGAAAAAGTACTACAAACACACTCAAATATTATTTTTAGACAAGTGAGAATTGGTCAACTTTCTAGACTATTTTGTTTGTTCAAGGATGATATCAGTTCTATATGAGATGAGTAAGACACCTATAATTTACTCCTTTCAGATTCAATCTCTCTCCACCATACTATTTTGTCCTGTTCTAATGAGTAATGTCATATAAAACATAAATCGCCAAGAAAGGAATACTGATTTTGAAAATAAAAACTACAATTTGCACTATTTTTTTTATCATGTCTCTTCGTTTTTGAAATATCCGATACGGATGTACTAGAGGCTCTGGAGGAGTGATCGTGATGTGATCATGTAAATTGTATTTACCTATTTTCACAATCATAATCGCATGCATTTATCTACGAAAGTACCATGAATTTCTTTATCCCACTATTCTACAAATATATGCACGTATTAGTTCACTTGCCAGTATTGCATCTTACGTGTTGTTCGCCTCCACATATGTTAATAAATAAAATGTGGCGTTGTAGTACTTTGATATCCAGAAATCAAGCAAAAAAGCAAATTATGTGAGTAACTTCATTGGGATTGCAAAGCATGTCGTTATTTTTTTTTAAAACGTGTAACACAATATATGTACCTATGTCTGTATCACTTTACACATTTTCAACATAATTTATCTGAGTAGAGAGAAATGCGTTCTGTACATTTTACCGGGAATATATTCATAAATTTTGCCAATACACGTAGCAAAATAAAATTATGAAAATGGAACTGCGTATACCCAACTTTCTATTCCATCTTATCCTTTTTTTCAGAATATGTTTTATGAATTCCCATACTGTTTTGAGAGTACACATACATACCTATATTGTTATGATGATGAGAACCCTGAAAAGAGTGAAAATACGTTGCACAATGCTAATTCTATTTTTATTTCGTTTTTTTTTCGAATGATGAAAACAGGAGTAAAGCTGAAAATGGAAAATGATGCCAGTGGCGGCTACCACCTACACACTGTTCTTCTGCGTGCTCTCACTTTCTATCTCTCCCTGCGGTATCCCGAAAAAGTCACGCCTTTTCTCAAAGAGGAAAAGTTGAATTAGAGTGTTTTGTGTGTGAGGAGGGCTGCTTGCATGGTCTAATAGAGACGAGAGAAGAAGTTAAAGGAGAGTAGGATTTTTCACTAAAAGGAAAACTTTGAGCGTGACCGCAGTACATTGTACGACGATGAACGTGGAAAACTCGTGCATTTAGGTACATAACATGTACATATGTGCATACCTACATACAAATTTGTGTGTAGTATAATAAAAATAAACCGGAACAACCAATGTAATGAAGTAGCGTAAGCTGTTTCGACGATTTCGACTTCATATTCGTAATCTGCGTATTCAATTACATCGATTTCGACA